>JANVFO010000069.1:0-222705 GCA_027919855.1 Lentinula guzmanii
AAGTTCGTCGTTTCCTTGGGATGGTCCGCTTTGTCGCCGGACATCTCAATATGTTGGCGGAGCACACTCGTTTGTTGACACCGCTCACTATGAAAGATTGTGACAAGAATTTCCCCTTTTGGTCTTCTGAACATGACTTTGCTTTCACGTCGGTAAAGTCGCTCGTCGCGTCTTTGGCCTGTCTGACCGTGATTGACCACGACGACATGAAGGATAACAAGATATTCCTCATCACGGACGCCAGCGATTTCCGCCGTGGAGGCGTTCTCATGTACGGTCGCACTTTGGCTACTGCGCGACCCGTGGCATTCGACTCCTCACAGTTTTCGGGTGCAGAACTCAACTATCCAGTACATGAGAAGGAATTGTATGCTATTGTGGGCTGCCTACGGAAGTGGCGTGCTGATTGCCTTGGCATGAAAATTTTCGTTCTCACTGACCACCGCACGCTCGAGAATTTTCAAACCCAGAAAGATTTGAGTCGAAGGCAACTACGTTGGCAGGAGGAACTCTCACAATTTGACCTGGACATCGCTTATATACGCGGGGAGGACAACCCTGCGGCTGATGCGCTCAGCAGGATCCGATTGGGATCTCTACCCTCTGACCATTTCGCGCAAGCCTCGTTGGAAGACGACGACGCTGTTTCGTCATGGAAGGCTAACCCGTTCACGTGTGCGTCTGTCCTCTCCTTGGAGGCGGACCGTGCATTCTTGGAGGATGTCAAACTTGGGTATGAATCTGACCCTTTCGTTTTAAAGCTTCGGAATGGAGGATCACTAGTCCCTGGCATTGAACGCCGTGATAACTTATGGTACGTAGATGGCCGCCTCTACGTCCCTGCCTTCGGCTCGCTACGCGAGAGTCTATACCACTTGGCGCATGATTCGTGTGGTCATTTTGGTGGTGACAAGTCTTATGCGATGCTTGTGGACTCATATTACTGGCCTCACATGAAGCGTGACCTTTTGCAGATCTATGTTCCCGGTTGTGGTGACTGCCAACGTAACAAGGGTCGGACGTCGCGGAATCCTAAAGGTCCCCTACACCCCCTGCCCGTCCCTGATGCTCGTTGCGAAAGCGTTGCTGTCGATTTTATCGGGCCACTGCCCCTGGACGATGGCTTTGACTGCATCGTTACCATGACTGACCGGTTAAACTCAGATTTGAAGATTGTGCCGACCACCTTGGATATTTCTGCTCGAGCCTTTGCCAAGTTGTTCTTTGACACTTGGTACTGCGATAACGGACTCCCTCTCTCCATCGTTTCTGATCGTGACAAACTCTTTGTCTCGAAGTTCTGGCAGGACTTGCATAGATTGACTGGCGTTAAGCTTAAGATGTCGTCGTCGTTTCACCCTGAGACGGATGGCGCAAGCGAGCGGTCTAACAAGACAATCAACCAAGCTATTCGGTACCATGTGGAGCGGAACCAGAAGGGTTGGGTCTCTGCGTTGCCAAAGATTCGGTTTGATATTATGAATTCGGTTAACGCGTCTACAGGTCTTTCTATGTTCCAGTTACACTACGGGCGCGCTCCTCGTGTGATTCCCCCTTTGCTAACCAGCACTACCGTGCCCTCCTGCAAACCTGATTCCGATTTGAAGGACGCGCGTGACTTGTTGACGAAGATTTCGCTCCTGGAGAGCGAAGCTCGCGACAACCTGTATTGCGCGAAGGTATTGCAAGCGTTCCACGCGGACAAATCCAGAGGCCCCTGCGAAATTTTTGAGGTCGGGGATCTCGTTTTACTTTCCACCTTGAACCGCCGTCAAGCTTATAAAAAAGCGGGTGAACGACGTGTGGCGAAATTCTTTCCTCGTTTCGACGGCCCTTACGAAATTATAAAGGCTTACCCGGAGACTTCTCACTACACCCTTGATATCCCTTCTCAGCCTAATCTTTTTCCTTCATTCTACGTCGATCAGCTGAAGCGTTGGAAGCCTAACGACGGCAAGTTATTTCCTGGGCGTGAACACGAGTGGCCTGCACCTGTAATTGTCGACGGTTTGGAGGAGTTTAACATCGAGAGAATCTTGGATTCGCGCAAACGCGGTCGGGGTTGGCAATTTCTGGTCCGTTGGTCTGGACAACCTCCTAGCGAAGACCGCTGGCTATCCTATGCATCCTTGCGTGACTGTGCTGCTCTAGACGATTGGGCCCTGGCTGGCGGAGATGGCCCTAAGGATTTGCTTAACCTTTCATGATGTCTTTCTCTTACTCACCGTTTCTTGGTTCTTTCTCTGGTTCACCGGTTCTTGGTTTTCGAAGTGGGGGAGGATGTAAGCGCTGCCCGCGCTTACACTCGGCCTCCCGGCACACACACGGCTTCCCGGCTCCCGATACTACTTATAGCTCGGGACCATCCTTACCTACTGCTTGCTTCTTCTCTTCTTACCTTTACCTCACTTACTGCATATCGTACGACTATCACATACATCCAGAATATACTGTGTTCGTATCATCTTGTCAGATCGTGAGTGTCCGTCGTATATACACGACGTTTCCATTGCGAAACCAAAAACCGCCGGCAGCTTTGAGTAATCACTCTGCTGATTGAAGGCGCAGAGCCCCTCTGGGGTAAGACAAAGGCTGGGCGCTACTGATAGCGATTCGATACAGAAATGATATGCCCTGAGCATAGAGATCAGCGAACAATGAGGTTCATTATTGACGCAAAATGGTGCAGGTTAATGGAATTAACCTGTATGTCAATCAGCAGGAGATGGTAGCAGCTCAAGAGATGTCACAGAGTCTGAGCGTACTATGCAGCACGTTCCTTCTAGTACTACGGATCAACGGTCTAGATTTTAAAACATGACGACGGAGAGTTTTGCCACAGCCAAGGCCCAAGATAAAGAACGAGCACCGTGACATTGCAGTATAAAGCAAAGCTTGAGTCGTACTTGTCATTTATTTTGGTGAATCTTGGCACAATCCCACCAACTGGGTCTGCATTATACCCTAGATATCTGCGGATGACATCGACTTACTAATACATTCAGATATCCTCTTCGCTTCTCTACCGGATATTCTTCAAACACTTCTGTAATGCCTTCCAAACATCGGAGTCCGTAACATCCAAAGGCCAATAACTATCCTTGTTGATTGCTGCTCGCTGTCTCCGCCATCATGATACTCTGAATGTACTAGCTTGTCCGATTCATGTCGCAAATAGATTACTTTTGCTACAAAAAAAACCTCAACTGACCACTCATAGCCGCAGTCACTTGTGCAGCTTTCTTTCGTTTCAGCTGTGGTACGGTATCCAAATCGTATGGGGTAAGCAAATACTTCGCAAGGATATCCCTGACGCCTTGCCAGGACATCATAAAAGCTCAGGGATGATATCTCCGGTGTCAGAAGCCTAAGCACAATAAACATCTCATCATCATAATCATCTAGACGTCAGCGTGGAGGTGGTGTACATAGCTCGCCTAAAAAATGACAACTGGTGTTCGATTCTGCCTTCGGGAGGACTCGGACAAGCTCGCTTATTGAGACCCAGACGACAAATTTAAGGCTGCACATAGCTGTGCTCTCAATCACTCTTTTTTCTTCCCTCTCAGTAAGTATCGAACTCACCTGAGGCCTGATGTCCCTTCCTCACTGTCTAACTTGCTCACTGCTAGTATTCTGCTTTAAGGGCTAGATTTGCTGGTCAAATCTATCATCTGCTCGCATGTGCGTGTTTTCCGCAGCGTATCCTGAGGTTGAGGAATTAATGTTTTTTCTTTCTCCCAAAGAATTTCGACGTTGATCTCGCATTATTCTCATTTATCACCCTGTGGAAATTTGCCTTTGGACGTTTACTCTCTGTTGCAACTATCATTCACAGGTACAAATTCCCGTTGAAAATTTTCTCTCCTTGGGTTTGACGCTGTTTATTTCTCTTGTACCTCAGGCATCTTATCCTCAAAGATCTACCGATATGCACCTTCTATCATCCCCAGCACATTTGTTCTCCATGGTTCTCCTTTCAATTGTTCTTGGAGTTATGACTATGGCCGTGCCGTTGACAGTTCACAACACGGATATCGGAAGGCAATCGCACTCTAAACGCAGTTTTACGTCGGGTATGCTCTTTTCAAAACTAGTGATCCTACATATCCCCTCTGCTGACACTTTCAACTATATCGTAGAGACGCAAGTGAACCTCATCCGAAGGTTTGGCTCAAAGCAGTCGGCCGTTTCCGACGAGGTGCTCAATAGTCAAGAACACTGGTACCTGTACATTTCCACCAGGCACTGTTTTCATGCAGTACAGGAGGATGCCAAACTGTGGCGGGTCACGAAGGTTCACAACGCGAAAAGAATAAATATAAAAAAATTTAAGACGTTTATTTTGGGGACCATCAAGAAGGTCGACGATCCGGATGAAACCTTCCCAGGCCCCACGGCCGTGGCGCTCATGAACAATCTTTTTTCGAAAATCCAAGGAATCACAGGCCCCACTCAGTTTAAAGCGCTTAATGGGGTGATGGACTTCCTACTAAAAGAGGAGAACCTCCCTAAAGGACTGACATATACACCTGATCCAGAAGATCGGACGAAAATATTTTTGGCTATGACAGATTATGACCAGTATCTACGAAAGTTTCCAGATGTTCCCGAGAAGGAACGGTACACGAGACCAACGGATGAAGCAACCGATGTGCAACAAGCTGCATCAATTTTGATGGGGATGTCTCAACGTAAAAATAGGAGGCTCAACGCAGGGGATGAAGATTAGTAATCTGCTAGGGTAATCGCAGTAGAAATGTGTGGACCAGTGTGGTTGGCAAGACCTAGAATTCACTATGTACATTGTATCAAGTTCCGCGAACGATGTTACTATTGAACGAAAACCTTACGCTGACCCGATTTCGACTCAACTCTTGGTTGTTGGCTCAACGACTTGGACGTATCATTGGATTTGCAGAGTACGCAAGTGGGCACAATAGACAAGACAACAAAGGACTAGAGGAGACGAAGTAATACTTGACGACTTACTTGTGTAAGGTATGCTTATTAGTCCAAGGTTATTAAGGTAAAACATAGCCCAAAAGTCTGACTGTTCTGTAGGTCGTCCTCGAGAGTTATGAAGATAGCGTTGAGCTCACGCATACAACATTTTTTTGAACCCGAAAATCGCTTAAACGCTTTAGTGACCGTCCTCCTGCTTCAGAGATATTCTTCCCTACCGGTCATGAAGTTCCAAGTCACAGACGGCCAGTTGGGAACTAGTGTGGGTGACAAGACAGGTGCATTGCTCGAGGTTCGCACTTTGATGAATTCCATGCCATATCCAACACTGTTTGAAGTTCTAGCTTAATCCAAAAAATCAACGCACCTTGAACTGATGAATCGCCATTGGCGAGAATCTTCATAGGGCCTGTGACTTGTTAGTACCATTTCCTGAGAATTGACACATCACTTGAAGACTTATCTTTTCTTCGTACTCTTTCCCACTTTTCTCACAATGCCTTGCGACATTATGAGTTGCCAGATACCACCCGCGACCGAAGGTTCAACGTAACCTGGCTGGGGGTGTAAGATAACAGATCGTCTCCTGTCCTCACTGTGCCTGCTTTGGAAAGTACACCCCCCATACTTTCCGAAGCACAAGTGTCTGATCTGTATCCCCACGACTGCCATGTACTGGTGGATGTAGCCAACCAGCAGACCTGTCAGAGCGGTTTTCGCCGTGGTTATTGTATAGTGTATCAGTAAAGTCTTGATGTTTTTCATCTTGATTCAACACAGTGAACGAAAACAAAAGTTTGACATTTTCGTAACGCAGATATTTTTGAGACAAGATTAGTTGGATAAAACAGCGAGTCATGTTGAAGACCGACGACGTAACGCTCATTGTGGCATTGGTTGTGATTGAAATCTAGTATACAGGATAATTTGGAAGTCAAAGCGACGTTAACAAAAAAATCAAAATCCCGTTCAGTTGTTACTGTGGGTCAAACAGCAATCATCACTGCAAGCAAAACCTTGGTAAGTTATGCGTTGGCCCTTTCTTTTCATATTCGCAGGGGATGAGCAAACACTTTCTGTATCGGATGATAATGACAACACGTCGAATTGCATGACAATGAATGTTGCCAGCTTATCTTTCCACCTCTATTGCGCAACGTCAGCCTTTGTCCGCATCGTCTTCGCCATCCGTGGTTGGGTTACTCCTGTAAGCCAGGGTTCTCTGCACTGAACGCCAAGCAGCAGAATCGGTTGTGAGGTGTTTGAAGAAACGTGTGGCGGTCAATGATTTTAGTCGCACATACAATACGATTGTCTCAGCAAATGGCTGTTTTTCGATCCTAACTTGATCTGGATACTGAGAAAGCAATTCTCGAACAGGTCGATGACACTGTCGGTTCTGTTCCAACGTGTGATGATATTTCCTAGAATCACGTGATGAGTTGGTATGTGCAAGATTGACAACTATATCCTACATAGCTCAGACTAAGTTCTCCCACCCTTTGTCCAACGGGTTTACCTCTCGAACTTATGAGACGGCTCAAACTTCGATGGGTATACTTTCATACTCGACATTTTCTTGCCGATGCGAAATTTCAATATACAGATTTGTTGTTTATCAGACCGATACAGCAGGCTTCGGCCGACTGGCGATGAGTCTCTTCAAGATGTGCACCAAGCTATATTCAAGCATGCGGCGATGAAAGCGGACGCCGACACGTGTACCATGAGGAACGGCGCCGTCGACAAAGCGCTTTGCTACTACAGGTCGATGAGGTTTATGAATACGTCATCAGAGCAGCTCAGGACTCACCATCCTTTATCCCCTTGCGGGCATTGTTTCGCAGAGCAGCCAGAGTCACTCGAATATATGTACGAGTTGGTCGTACTCCAAGAGTTCCTCGAATTCGCTGAACCCCAGAGGGAAGCATCCAGATTGCCTCTTGGATCAGGGAAAGGGGTAGCTGAAGCGACAAGAACCGTTGCTGCGAAAACAACGATAGAGATAAGTTTGACTTGCATGATAGTTGCCTATGGGGCAGGCGCACAATTATTATGTGTTTCGTCGACCAGACACCCAGTTTGAAGTTCCTATATACCCAACCCAATGTTTTACATCTGACACATCCTGGGGTATGACCAGCTTGAAAATATGGTCTCCGATTCACAATGAGCAGACTTCTGTTTTATAGTAACCATTAATCTTCTAGATGTAGCCATCATATACTACTGTTCAGGCAAGCATCAAGCTACCTAATACTGGTCTTTATCTGCAAGGAGGCTAGATTTTTGCCTCAAGAGATATCAATGTCCACGCAGGATGGCTGTGAAGCACAAGCCCCAGCTTGAGACAACTGCAAGACACGAATTACGAACATGGCAATGTCAGAGACATTCACCATTGCGACAAAATTTTGATAGAATGGTTCAACTTGCTAGCACGGTTCGCAACCTGTTTTAATAATCTTCACTGTCAACAATAAATTTCTGATTTCTAATCTACTAATATGATCTTTTCCACAAAGACACGTACGGTTAAAGTAGCCAATACATATTTACAAATAACTGATTCACGTCTGATATGATTTATTGAGGGGAGGTCGACGTCGCCTTCTTCAAATGTCGATTCAGACATTCTAGTACTCGCTTCTTGGGATATTTTGGAGCTACGGGGCGATTTCGCTGTTGTACTAGCCTGCGCATCATGTTAGGGTAATCAGTGATGATTCCATCCACGTTCCAATCCAAAAGCTGTTCTGCAATGCTCAGCCGGTTGACCTAGCCGTATGAAAACCGTCAATGAAGATATTCGGGGGGGCAGATAATCAAACTCACCGTCCAAGGCTTGACTAACATTCCCAAGCGATGTGCTCCGTCGACCATACTCCGGGTGGTGAACGGAATATACTCAGGAAGGGTAGGATCCGCGACTACAGAAGCCACGTCAGCAGGCGAGAGGATGTCTGCGTTTATAGCGTGAGCTGCGTTGGCGATCTGGTTTCCGATATCACCCGGGAAATTATCGAGGCGAACGCCAGCTAACCAAGGCGAGGTTTTGTTGTCTGGCATCACTGCAGTCTCTCTGTAAAGGGGAAGGATAGTTTTGGTCAAATCGACCGGCGATGAGAGGTAAGGGAGAGCATTTACAAATCAATCAGAGCCGAAGTCGGAATTGAACGGTCAAGAGCCTATGTTTGCATGAGCTAGAAATATATCGGCATACAGTGACAGGATAGGACTGACCTTCATAGCCACTAATGTCCTCCAATCGAAGCTTTGATACTACACAAAATTGAGCCAATCTGACCGATTTGGTAAGGAATGACTCTCCCACCGTGATTGAATGACGATACGGGCTATGGATAAAAATATCATGCTGACTCTCAACAAAATCTCGGGGACTGCGTGTTCGATTCGTGTGCTCCGCGTTGACCTTTGACTCAATATTCCACAGGATACGGTACTCAGGATCTGCGCATTCTGTAAACGAAAACAGTTCCTTGAGTGTTGAAATTCTGACGCCAGAGTATGTTGATTGCAAAGCTAGCGAATTGATTGCACAGTTATGAGCGTAACGGACAGAAACAGACGGCGAGAAACACACGGAAGTTGATCTGTCGCTTCGAGCCGCAATCCAACGTTTGGAGCTGCGCGAGAGTGAGATTGGCTATGTATTTTCCAATGTACGGAAACTCGGTATCATTTGCGAAAGCGGGGCCAGTATCCTGACACTTTGTTGCCACAACGTTTTCATCGTGCTGAGAGAAATTTAAGCCAGTGGTTTCATTAGCCTGGTAGATAGATGATTACCCATACGACCACTTCTCCGTCCTAAAACGATAAAGAGCGAGCACTAACAAACGTTGTAAGGAACACACCTTAGTGACAGCGTTGTCTAACTCCAAGGTCGTTGCACCGTCAATCAAAGCCCTGAACAATTCATTGGTCTTCCACAAAAGCCAGAGGATGGTAGTTTACCACGCAAACGCAGGGAGAATATTTTCAACCGTGTTTCCCCTTCCACCGCGATGCGCCTAGTAAACAATTGAGCCTAGCTTTGCAGATAGAAGCATCACAGCGCATACCTGCACGTCGAAGTATTTCGAAAAAACTCGCTGAAGTGGATACTGCCCAGGAGTACCCAACACGACCGGCAACACCAACAAAATCAATGAAAAACCAGAAATCATCAACGATATAAAGATGATAGTGAGGGCTTTGCTAGTGATGTGTTGAAAACTGAAAGCTGGGACAAAATCATTTATAGGCTTTCCTCTGTGATCATCGCATCCCGCCCCTCGATGCCGAAACGAACGTTCATGATTTCTCCCGAGAAGTCAAGACAGAAAAGTCCGAAGGCAAGCCGGAAAGGAGCGTTAGTCAAAATTGGAGCTGAAAGTTTAGAGCGCCTATGAAAAGTGTTTCAACAAGGGGGACGAACGTGGGCCCCCGAGTTATAAATTTCTATTTCGAGCGCAAAGGGATTTCTCCGTAGGAGTAGTACCAATGCAAATCATAACTAACAATTGGGCTTCAGGCCTGTATGCTTCAAGAATTACTTGCAGGACTCGACGACATGGGATTATCTCTACTGTCTTTTCCCGAAGCTGCGCTCTTGCCAGTATTCGCTAATCCAAGGCTTTCCCAATCTTCTTGTTGCATCAGTCCTCTATAATAATAATCCGTATGAGTAAGTTGTACAGCGAGAGGATAGTATACACGCCTGTTCATCCGACAATGAAGATATCCCTTACTAAGTTCCTGACAAGCCGTAGATGTACTTGAATTGCTCTTGAGACAGTTAATGTAGAGCATCATTTGCTCTTTACATTCCGCTGGAACATAGAGCAGATTAGCTTATAGCTATATGGAGTGCGTTTAAACCAACCATAGTGATCTAGAGGGAATGATCCTCTGTCCGGAGGGCTAACTTTGAATCCCGAATTGATACTAGGTGGTCGTCCAAAAGACATCTTGAATTACGTACACCTACAGCGCTTTCATATAAGCGCCTAAGTAGCATCTCAACCATATATTCAATACAGCAATGTACAGACAACGGACTAACAATATAACCATACGACCAAGAGCATGGTTCCTTGTGCCACAAAACTATAGAGGGAAAAATTATGAAAAGATGTGTTGGTCGGGAAGCCGAGACTGCCAAAACATATCTGCGAGGGAAGTCTGATGACTGAAAGGTGTTCACCTCTAGGATATAAGATCCACGAGTTTTCCTCTGGCCGCGCGGGGTATGAAACCTCGAGTGTAACACGCGCAATTGCATAGTAAGTACCTGCAACATTCTGAGCCGCTGCAATGCAGGATCAGAATCTTATGATGCCACGAGGACATCGCAGACTCGGATTCTTCGTACTTTCTGATTTTCAGCGCGTCGGACTTTCCAAGAATTCTACTAATTAACAAACTGGCCGATACTCTGCTGTCCTCGGATTGGTGTATCACGAGTCGAACACGAAGGAAGAAGTCCATCGTGTTCGTAAGCTTCCTGAAAAGAAGTTCCTGCACTTCAAAGGACTGGTCGCAACGTCGCAGGGAGGAAGGATCACGACAGGAATAGGGCCGGTCAACAATCTCAAGTACATTGAGATTTTGAGCAATTTCAAGACATTGGATAAGAACCTTAGGAGTCAATGGAAATTACAATCGCAGAGTATATAGTGAGCGTAGCAAGTGAGTGAATGTAAGGGTGATAGTCACGGGTGAAGACTGTACTTTTTCTAGCAAGGGAAACAGATCGTTATCGAAATTCAATGGAATTTCTCCAAATCTGGGGCTAAACTGCATCAATGTCTGCAGAAAGCTAAAGAACCCTTCTTCGTCGTTTGATGCAGAAAGATCTTGAATCGTCAAAGACACGGATATTGGAAGTGCACCAGACCGAGACACCCAAATACCAACAACTCGTTGTCAACGTGCAAGTTCTTTTGCCGAAGTAGCGTGGATATGCAGCAATTTTCAGAGTGCATCTCAGGCTTGCTATAGAAAACTCGTCGTGGAAAGACTTGCGAGAGAATCTCTCCTAGCATCTTCGTGGGCAGCTTAACGAATTAGAGCAGCGACAGAGCAAGATCGACATCCAAAAAGCTCTTTACTTGGGTGCAATGGCCTAGAAGTTCGTCTAGGAGAGCTTGTGTACGAGTAATCTCAGGTTCGAGTCGATATAGTGCTCCGACAAAAGCCCCTCCCGAGAGCTATCTTGAGGCTTATCCTGAGGTTAAAGTTCTTCAAAATCGGACCAAAGAATCTCATACTATTAGCAATCTAACATCAATTGTAACTGTGTACTACACGGCGGCAAAATTATCGATACCTGTGATTTTTTTGCAGACCGGGTTATACATCGCGAAGAGGGGTAAGCAGTCCAATGAGCAAGGGGTAGAATTTGGCTCTGGTATAGTGTCAGTCGTAAAGGGTTCCAAGCATAAGAGGTTCGACACAAGAGAGCAGGAATGCACAGGTATTAAAGTTCTGTCCACTTTGAGGACCTACTTCTGTCTTTCCTTCCCCTTCGATGAAGCCCCCCCTCCCTGTATCGAACCTTCGTTGTACCCATCTGAATCATCTCCAGATTCTGGCTCTGACTCTGAGTCCTGCGATCTATCGTTGGACTTCTTACTCGACGAAGCAACAGGCTGCGAGGAGCCTGAGTTTGTGGGAGTGGGACCCCAAAAAGAGGCGTTACCCTCCGGAGGTCTCGGTAAATTCTGCGGAGAGACATCAAGACCTGCAAGTCGACTACCTTTCAACATGACAATCTCCTTGAGCCACCCATTCTCCCGCCGAAGATCTGCTGCTTCCTTCTCGAGGTCATCAGCGCGCCCAGAAAGATCCGAGACTGTCCGCTCCAAATTCAAATTTCTCTGTTTTTTTTTGATTCGAAACCGAGCTGAGAACAAGGAGAGGAGTGAGTGAGTGATGGGTCATTGCAGGGACGAGGCGACCTTACCAGAGGCTGCGGTGTTCCTCCGACGCTTATCTTCCGTAATGCCCAGGTCTGCTGGGTCTGCAGGAGATGAAGCGCGAGACACAGCAGTCGGAGGGGAGCTCGATGCAGCGGCGGAACCGCCTGAAGCGCCCAGAGCAACGTTAGTGTTGATTTGCGGAAGATGAGGATAGCCTGTCATATGTGCAGGCATTCCTGGCTGATTGAACAGGAAATTTTGCTGCTGATGACCGAAGTTAGGTGGCCATTGAAACTGGTTGGGAATGGAGGCAAGGTTCAAGTTGGACTGTGATATCGATTGTTGACCATACAGGTGCTGATTAATGGCGGTCTGCAAGTTTGGCGCACCATGCTGAGAATTCTGAGCCTGTAAAAGAGCTAGTAACAGCGCATTGTAAGACGGGTCTTGTGTTGTCTGGGGTTGAGGCAACACGTTGCCTGCCGCAAATTGGGCAAGGAGAATGGCGTCCTGAACATCATTTCTAGGTAGCTGAGACCCTTAAGAACTTGATACCTCAGAGGAGTAAAAGGAATATCTGCTTACCACAGGTGCATTCGATCCTTGCTGATTGGCTGAATGGGAGCGGGATCGCGCGTTTCGGCCGTCAGGGTTGGTAGAACCCGAGAAAGAACTGTTATCGTTATTGTCCCCACCATCCATATCGAAAGAGAAAACGAGTTTTTGCCAGTGTTCGAGCTCAGAATCAATATTTGGGTTCAGTAAATCGGATACAGAATCGTTATCATGAGAGTGCTCTAAACCCTCCAAGGAGAGCATTATCAGAGGTGCCGGGGATACAGCTGAATGTCATAATAGAAGCCTATAGGTATATTGGAACGATGGGCAGAGAACATAGACACGCAATATATTCTCAGGATTGCGCCAGGCTGCGGTAGCATAACGCAACTGGACCAATTTGTGAAGCGCCGGCTCGCTTCAATCCAGAGTTCGAGCGGATCTCGTCGAGGAAGTTTTCGTGAAGAGACATTGAAAATACTGCAAAAACTATTGAGGACTTGCGGAGTGAAGAACCGGAAGAACAATGACATTGACGCTTATAGGCTCTTATATAGGGCCAATTCGGAATTCCTGACGTGCGCCTTCATTCAATTACAGTATTCCAGATTCACGACGGCTTGCTTCTCCGTCAAAGGCACAAAAGTCTATCAGTAGTCACAGCACAAGCCTAAAATAATAAAGTTCTTCTACGGCGTATGTATGTAGGTGCAAAGGGAATGCGGCTAATAAAAAATACCTTACCAAGAGAAACGAGCCAGTTAGAAGTCAAACAAACCGAGCCATTACAGTATCCACGTGCTAGCTTAGTAATAGGTCCTCCACTTACGCGTCCAAGTCGCGTCTGTCTTTTGTCTGCAAACCCCATCTCAATCCTCGTGTGTGTTAAAAATGGCGGGTGCATCCTCGCTACTGACCCACAAAGCATCGATGCTAAACTGACTTGCAGCTTATCAGAATCAGATCCAAAGACGGAAATTTCAGGCATGAACTCGACTCTAATGCAGATGCATTGGTATTACTTCGGAAGGTAAGCTTTGCAAAGTTTGTAGAATCTACAGCTTTCTGATAAGTAATCAGATCTCAGAACACTCCCCCAATATTGATGAAGACACTGTCACGATTTCCAATCAACCTCGAGGTGCAGAAACAAAGTTGTCAAGCTTGAAAGGACGGACTTTGAAGAGCTTGGGACTTAAGTTTGTCGTTACATCCTTCCGGTAACATAAGCTCATATACTTTCGCAGTCATGGAGATCTTGTGTTTGTACAATACAAGGAAAAATCCACAGGCCCTTCCATACAAGCACCGCCATCGTCTAGCCAGGCAGCATCCTCAACCTCTACGGATGCAACTCATAGACCGTGGGATCTTGTACAGGAAGACCCCGTTGACGTGTACTGGAGATCGAAGGATGGCAAAATTCCTCGTCAACGCGACCCCCAGTTTTGTAAACATGGTCCTAAGGGAATGTGCGATTACTGTATGCCCTTGGAGCCGTATGATGTAGCTTACCACAAGGAACACGGTATAAAGCATCTCTCATATCATGCGTATCTCCAAAAGGTTGCACCAAAATCCTCTGGTGCAACTCAATTCATCCCACCTCTCAATCCACTCGACTACCGAGTGAAGGTTCCTTGCCCGACTGGCAATCATCCATCTTGGCCATCTGGAATCTGTACCAGTTGCCAACCGTCTGCCATCACACTACAATCACAACCTTTCCGAATGGTCGACCATCTCGAAATTGCATCAACGGACGTCATAGATCGTTTCCTACAAGCGTGGCGAAGGACAGGGATGCAACGATTCGGGTGGATGATAGGACGGTATGAGCCATATGATAAGGTTCCAATGGGTGTGAAGGCTGTGGTTGAGGCAATTCACGAGCCTCCTCAGGAAGGTGAACTCGATGGACTAACACTCGGACTCCCTTGGGAAGATGAACCACGCATACGGAACTTGGCATCTCAGAGTTCCACACCTATGACCATTGTCGGGTACATTTTCACGGACTTGGATCCTCGGGAGGAAGACCGTACAAAGAATGTGTATAAACGACACCCGGGCTCCTTCTTGATGTCCTCATTAGAGGCCATTTTTGCAGCTGCTATGCAAGCAGCTAATCCTACACCCTCCAAGTCATCCTCGTCAGGAAAATTCTCTTCGCGTCTTGTGACGGCGATCTTGACAGGGACAGAAGATGGGGCAATCGACATGTCGGCGTATCAAGTGTCTGAACAAGCTACCGCTATGGTGGAGGCTGATATGATTGAAGCCAGTGTCGACCCGGGTATTGTGCGCGTTAAGGAGGAGGATCGCAGTGTAGATTCTGCAAGATATGTCCCCGACGTCTTCTTCTCCTACAAAAACGAGTATGGTCTAGAGGTGAAAAAAAGCGCTAAGCCTGCGTTTCCTGTCGAATATCTCATGATAAATGTTAGTTTCTACATCTTGTCCTGTTCTTTTTTTCTCTAGTTGACCTTAGCATTATACAGGTCACTCACGGTTTCCCCCAAAACCCTGTACCCGTATTCCAATCAACACAATTCTTCATAGAAAACCGATTGATAGAACATCAAACAGTCGAGCGTGTCCTTACACAATTGTCCGCCCTCGGTGCACCAGATATCCCCGATAGCCGACATAGGAAGCCGGGAGATGCTCAGAAGGCATTTGAGTTGGCAAAATTCTTGAGCGATTGGCATCTTGTCGCTTTCCTCGACACCACTCAACTCTTTCCACCTGTAAGCTGGGTCTTTCTACCACTATGACATGTTATAACGCTTTACAGAACGACATGAAGGTGCTCATGAAAGCCGCGACATCACCAACCATCATGAGTGATGCTAGTCAATTGGACCCACTGATCGCTACAGATGGATGGCAGACTCTGATGACATTCACAAGGGAAAACGCTCGTAAGTTTAATTCAGATCACATCGAGATATGAATGTTAATTTTTCGCTCACATGAGCAGCTCAACAAGGCTCGGCTCTGGGATCGGTGATGGATGAAGATATCCCGCAGGATATTCTCGACCAAATCGCAGCGGAACAGGCAGCTGCTGGGGGATCAGGACCAGCTTCTGGTGCAGCGTCGGGTGCGGCGACACCAGGCATCAAGACGTGTCCGCATTGTACGTTCGAGAACGACGCTGCGAGCACGGACTGTGAAGTTTGCGGATTGCCCTTATCGTGAATACTTAGTCGAGAACTGCGGAGGTCGACTTCCACGGACTTTTTCAATGCGAGTGGATTGTAACAATTGTTTGTTTGTAAAAAAAATAATATCGAACACCTTCTAGAAAATGCGGATGAATGCCTTGCGTAGAACACGGTGCATAGAACTGCTTTTGCGTACTTATCAAGACTTATCAAGCTGAAATCGCAAGCCCTTGCAAGTGTTGTCAAGTGTTTCTTTTAAGATTGCCGACGTCTCGATAGAGTATTCCTTTTTCCATTCCTTTGTTCCCTTTCTGGAATGATATTTTGTACCTTTTTTTACTCGTGGCAGCCTTGTTTTTGTCTTGCTTAACCTTGTACCCACAATTCTAAATCCATGTACACACTAATTCTCATGTCGTGCCGCTGCCACATGGTTGCTTCTCGTCAGGGATACTTGAATGCGTGTTTTTTGACGAGACCCCCCGCTTATTGTTTCTCTAAATGCTGATCGACGAGTATCGTCCGCACGCTTTCTTTTACTTGCGTTCCGTCAATGACCTCTCCGTACCATGGGTTCCTTCGCCTTTTACCCCAGCTCGACAACTCCCGCCATCCAAGGTTGGATCACCAGTATCTTTGTTATCTTCTACTTCGACGACCTTATCCAGCAAATCGCCACCTCGAAGGACAAAGAAAACATTGCAGTTCCACCTGGAGGAATCGCAAACGTCACCGACTTCAGATGTGGGCACGCGAGCCTCGGAGAGGCGGAAGCACCGCCATTTGTCCTTTTTACGATCCGTGAGGAAACAGTTGAGTAAGTACTTATTTTTTCCCGACAACGTGTTCGCGCTTGATGACGGCGAGAATTAAATCATTAATTGACTGACTGACTGTGGGTTCCCAGAGTCCCGAAAGATGGCGCCTAAAGTATTGGAGGTGGAAATTGAACAGTATGACCCTGCAGAGCTCGAGCCCAGTGCCAGTGCAACACCGCCCATTCCACTTTCGGAATGGAAAGCTTGGTCGTACTATGCACGCCCTTGTGTCAATGGTGTGGACGTAGATAACCTCTGTGAGCTCACTTCCCATTACTTTGCTGAATTATTGAATAGTGTGGCGCACCTTGCGTAGCACCCAAACCCAAGCTGGACGTCGAGCTTGATATCCAGATGATGTTTGATCATATTAAAAGGTTTCATCGCATTCCGAGTGGCATCTCTGTGTTTTCTTCTGATTATCCAAATTCTGATTGCTTTCCAAAATGTACAGTCCAGGTGGGACACCACATCCAGAACGGTGGATCAAGGGACAAAAGCACCCTGCTCTACCACCGCGTCCTGCAACATGGAAACGCGTCGATCCGCTCGCACCTCTTCCTTTCCCTTGGGAAATCCAACTTAATCCACTCCTCACCCATAGCCTGATCACGTACCCGGAATACACTCCGATTTATTGGAACCTCACACTGCGAACCTCCCTTCTCTTTTTCCTCACCGAAGACGGCGGCTTGCAATTCGTCATGGACAACGATGTTTGCCAACCGGCAAGTTGTCCACTTGTCACGCACATGTACATCTGCGCGTATGCGTTCGCTCCGGACTGGAACGTGCAATACAGGCTTCCTTGGCCGATAATGCTTCAAAGTCGAGACGGAATAACTTGTGAAGATTTTTTCGATGGGTTATACGAAAATTTCGGCCAGCATCTGAAGAAGAGTGAATACGAGAAGTGGGATGAGGACATGCAGCGTTATGCAATGCAATCGCACATCAAGCATCCTCGTGGGTGGGCAGAAGATGATCTTATGAAACGATCCGACATTTTGGGCGATAATATATTCTACAGAGGGCTTGCCCCGAGTTTAAACATGGAAGGATGGGTCCTCTTACTGGGTCCTGAACCACCGATGATGATCAAAGAAAATCCTTTCTGACTCTTGTACAAGCTATCATGCAGCCGAACATCATGTACTACTTTATGTCTATGTCCATATGATTGTACGAATTGTCTTTTCAAGGATTGCAAATCATGGGAGCCTTCCTTATCCATATAGACTCATTGTCGTTCAGCTGAGCGACGACAGAAACAGCAAATCCAATCCGAGTGAGGCCAGTGTTGATTTTACCATCCCCAATGAATCCAGCAATAACGTCTCTGTTGGGCTTGTCGCTTAAAAGAGGCACTCGCACAATAATCCAGTCCAAATCGTCCTGTTTACTGATGATTTCACCAATCGCAACCACGTCCTTGTACGCATTCCGGGCAAACGTGCTAATTCCAGTGACAAGAACAGCAAATTTAATGTCGGTTTTATCTTCAGGAGCAGGAATAGATGCAGTACCTGTTATGAGGCATTAGAAACTATTCGAGCGCGATGCATGGTATGAACTTGCCAAGAGCGAACAAACGCTTAACACCGTGCTTTCTCATGACATCGATGACGCTCTCATATGCGTGTGCTAAAGGCTCTCCGGACGGATGAAATGGGCCTTTCTTAACGCTTGGACCCAAAGCACTGCAAACTGCATCAACGCCTTCAATCGCCTTTGCAAGCGATTCAGTATCTGTAAGTTGCCCGGTTATGACAGTAACGCGGTTGTCGGAAGAGAGATCATTGGGGATTTTCTGAGGGGAACGGACGAAGAGCACGAGCGAAGGATCCTGAACAGACGAGAGTATTTCGCGGCAAAGAGAGATACCAACAGGACCAGTTGCGCCTAAAACAAGAACTCGCATGTCGGAAGGGATGGTGGTGGTAAAGGAGTAAGAATGGGAGGTCTGACTGAGAATATAAGCATAGCTGAGATTCGATATAATGATGACGGGGTGTCGGAGACAACGATCTAAAGCCTCAATCAATCAACTTTTTCTCATCCCACAGAATTCTAGTCCAGGAATGTATTTCCTTCTATGCAATTGGTGCTTCTATAGGCTCTGTTGCCCAAGGCCCTGCCTGACGAGCAATCTCCTCTACTTCCAGAATCGCTCGCCCAATTTCTCCTTCATTATTCGGGTCCATTTCAACCATCTCTCTTTCATACAACTTCCCGAATCGTTCTATCAGTACCGGTATTTCATCCATCAAACTAATTGGCCGCCCTTCAACTCCTTCAATAGACCCAGCCCTCACATCAGCCAATCCACAAGCAACAATCTGGTTGAACCATGAAAGAGGCTCCTCAGTAATGTTCAAGGAAAACCCGTGTGTCGTCAGTCGGTGGCGCACTTGAACACCAATGCTTGCGACTTTGGTTGTCGGATTCAAGAAGACGCCAGTATGCTCGGATGCTGAGGGTTCGATTCCGTGTCCTTCGCGGAGATGAAGCTCTAGAGTCTTCTGCAGCCGACAAATGTAGTCACGGATGCCCATTGCTGGCGAGTAGCGAGAGAGATCAAGAAGAGGGTAGCCAACAATCTGACCAGGACCATGGTAGGTGAGTTCTCCGCCTCTGAGAGTATTAATGAAATCAGCTCCGATGTTTGTTAGGCGTAGCTTTTCATCGCGAACAGAGTTTTCGTGCTGTCTTCGGCCTGCCGTGTAGACTGGTCGGTGTTCGAGGAGGAGCAACACGTCTTTGTGAACACCTAGTCGGCGCTGACTGAGCTGCAAAGCATGAAGCTGTTCCTGAAGAGCCAAAGTCCTCGCATATGGTAGCGGTGTACGAAAAAAATGATAGAACACGGGTGGAAGACTTGAAGACATAGCGCTGAAGCCGGTATTACCATTTCGGGCCTTGTATCTCCACTATGATGTCCTTCTTCAATTTATACAACACTTACAAGCTTGAGAAGCGCAGAGTTTTCCTGCACTCTAAACCTTGCAACATTCGTCAATTTCCTTCCCCTCGTTTGCTTTGCTTTCTCGTTCTTAACCAATGAGTCTGACAACCTTGTCGGATGCTTGATCTGCATAAACCCGTCGGCGCTTGAGGTTTTCGAATACCTTCCAAGCGTACTGTTATTGCGCTTCGGTGTGACTAAGTAGTCGCTTGTGGCTTTTTCGGTCTGGTATAGACACGGTGCACCGCAGCATTATCCTAATGTACCGCTTCCAGCATCGAAATGGGGGTTTCCTCCATGCTATCCTAAATCGTGAGGTGTAAGCGAGGTCCTCACGCCCCACATTTTCTTTGTTTGCTTCGATCCCACTATCATGAGTTTTCTAAATGATTACTCCCAGTAAGTCTCCAAACCAAATTTTGTCTCTGGCTTCTCACTATAATTTCTTCGGTATTCAAGCTTAGAGATCTTCTCAGGACACACCGATGAACTCAAATGTCGCAACGAGTGTCCGCGGTTCAGCTAATCAAATACCGAGTAACTTCCTTTGCCAGATCACATTCCATGAATCTCAACCTAGACCAACAAACGTGAGCGGCTATAAGGTCTCGAGACCAAGAATGAGTAGGTCATGTTCCTAGCCGGGATAGCGGATACTTACACTTGTTATGTGCGTGCGACTAGGAGCATAATATCGGTTTTCTCATTTGCCTATTGGACTCGTTGAGTTAGTGATATTGGTGGTACTATGGTGGGTGTGGGCAAACCGAGGATATCCCTCTTGGGTCTTTCTAGCCGCGGCTTTCCACCATCATCAGGATCCCAAGTCTCGCTGTCCTCTTTCTCTTGCATAATATCAAAACCCAGGGTGTGTATTCGTATTCTTCGATTCTATTTCTCGACCATAATGATACAAATATACAGAACTTAAAGTTATTGTGGTCGTGGTAAGCAAAGCCAATAATTTATGCGTAGTTCCTATACAGCATCTCTACCGGCACGTTCGTCTTCAATGCTCTCTTGTTGTAGCCGTCAACGACGCGCTTCTTGAATTGCGAGATCATGGATTTATCCTGCTCTTGCTGTTCCTGTGAGTTGTCAGAATTGCGGATCACTCTAGAAAGGCGGTCGATGTCCACTGACTCGTTTTTGGTACTCGTTCTCTACCAGTGTTCGTGACGAGTCGTTTGTTTTTTGTTTAGACTACCCAGAGATCAACGCTTCAGAAACAAGACTTGCGCTTGGTTCGATTAACACTCACCAGGTCCAGACTGGAGGACTGTGTTGTCTGCCCAGCACGTTGATACATAGTCGAGGAGTCTATCGTGCGAAGCTCCAGTGAGATTTCCTCATCTATCATCTCAATACCTACACTTCTTTAATTACTTTCTTGGCTGGTCGTAGAGGCAATGATTCTTGACCGAGTCTGGTTCTGAGAAATAATTCTTCGTCAAACCCGTGCTGCTCACGGTATAAGCAAAAGGAGACCAAGTGATCATGGCTTTCTCCCCTACTCACCAAAGTTATATGCAGTCACCAACACAGCAAGGATTAGCTAGCAAGAAAAGCACCAAAGGGCGACTGAAGGTTTAGCTGACCGAAATTCAAAATCAGACGCAGCCTTTATATGCTGTCATACTTCTGTTAGAAGGTTAAAGGGGACCGCCGTGGATCTATCATGCACACAAGTAGGTTAAATTTTGCACCGATATGCGTTGTTCATCTCACGGTACCAAGGACTTTTTCTCATCTCGAGCTTCTTCGGATCCTCAAAGGGGCTATGTTAAAGCCTCTCTCAAGCCTCTCAAGCCTTCTTTCAGACCTTCGATTCAAGTTTATTATGGGCTCGTGCCTTGAGCCTGGGTTCTTAGACTGACGATGAGGTCAAAAATTGAGATTGTCTTCCTATTAGAACGCAGGCATGGCGCGCAGAACGCTCTTGGTTCCGATCCTGATTTTCTCAAGCGCGCACCTGTTTGCTCCGCATGCACAAGACATGACTGTTTTATACTCACCACGGATTGCCTTCCTGGACAATAGTCACAATCTGCGTTAACAACGATCCCGCCAAGGTGGTGGCAGTGGTATCACTACATGCTTATTTGTCGATACGAAGCGCTCGGTACGTACTCTCCTCCCTTCTAGGATGAATGCATACCTAATTATGTACATACACTTGTCCGCGGCTGATTTGAATTTTGGCATGTGTGAACACTGATACCAAATACGTGCAATACAGGGGAATGCTCAAGGACGCGAAGCATTCCTTCTTCATATATCGGCCGAAGACTACCCACGCCTCATCATGGAAAGCTGTAGGGCTGTGGTTAATCGTGATTCTGTAGGATGCACAAAGATCGGCCGAAGGTGTATCCGACAGAACTCCGAGGGCTTGATAGTAGCATGGAGAAAACATTGCTTCAACCGAGAGGAAGGCTGATTGAGAATCTTTCTCCTTGTCCATTCGGTATGATTAAGATTATGATTGATCATGATTTTATTCATGGTTGTCTACCAATCTTCTCCATTAAGATTTCGCGGACATCCGAATAAAAACCTACGTTTCATGGGAAGATAGCAGTCTCCTTTGGTTCCTCGCACTCATTCGATGCAAGTACATATGCAAAATTGCAGGACAGTTAACAAAGATGGCCAGAGTGGGAGCCACATAGCTAGACTCTTTTCGGGGGAGTTTATTCTCTTCCAGGAAGCTACGGGACCGGCTCAGCCACGTAAAAGTCTCTGGCTTCTTGTCGTTGTAATGTTGTGCATCTTATCGGACTAGAATTTCCGATGATCTTTCTGAATCCAGTCCGAATCTTGAGCAATGTCGCATGCTCTGTCTGTTATAGTCACGGTGGCGTATTGCTGTAACACTGCTACGCACTGGGAGACGATATATCCGACATGAGCCCGACCATTCCTTTCAAGGTGGTTCGAATGTGTATCGGGCGAAAAAAGTGAGATGGGAACCGAGTTTTGGGAACTTTCTAAACAGTGATTCAAAGATCATATAAGTACCTGCTTTCACGCGGCTGCTAATAGCGTGATACAGGAATTCTTACCGCGAGGATCGAGCACTCCGAGGTCTCTGTGATCTTACCGCACGCCTGAGGACATGAAAATATGCGACACAGATAATCATTACATCAATACCGCGGATATAGATTACAACAATCCACTGGGAGTTACGGTTCTTGAGATACCGATGGCCCTGCATATATTCAAGTTATGAAAGGAGGAACCGGACTTGAGTCCGAAATCTCCCAGAGACTCCTCGCAAATCTGCGGCGACGCACAGTACGCATAAGAAGAGGCATGCCAAGAAAGCTACTAGATTTTAGGTATTGTACAACTTGCATGTTTGGGTACGACTTGACGCGACGCGTCTACTCCGAGTCGGAATTCACGTGCCAGAAAATAGCCACGAGGGTTAGGGGTCCCTTTCTTCCACCCGATGAGTAAGTGTTTGATTGATACTAGCTCAAGACCATAATGTAGCTCAGTGGCTCCCTTTGTCACCTTTGTTCGTTGAAATTTCATTTGGAAACTCTGTTTATGTACTTTAGTGATGCTTTTGACTGCGAAGCTGACCCTTGACCCACTCTGAACCTTAACATACAACCACCATCAATCATGAAGAGAGGCTTTCTCAATAGTGCGAAAGGAAAACAGGCTATATCTACTCAAGCTCCTCAAGCTCCTGATGTACGAGAAAAAGGTGGTGATCAGCCTAGGGAGTCTTCTCCAGCTTCGGTGAGCGCTCCAGTGGCGAGCAACAAGAACGATATCAATGGTAAGCCCATTCATTGTTTTCCATTGCTCGATCTTCAAAGTCAACACCAGAAGAAGAAAAGGAAACGAAGAGTATACCATCGGAGAAGAATCCTGATGATTACAAGAAGGACCAAAGAATTGTTCATCACCTCGGTCCAAGTCCGGATTCTCCTGGTTCGTGTTCGTACTATGTTAAACCACACCGCAAAATCTCATAATGAGTCGCGCCACAGAAAAAGACATATGGACAGCCAACCAATTGATTGAAGATGCGCCCAGCGACACGCTCGATTATGAAATTCACGAACTAATCTGTTCCACCCAACCTGCCCAGCTCACCAACGCCACTCGGGAAACCAACCCAGATGGCTGGACTGAATGCCTTCTTACGGGTCTAATGAAACAAACAATTCTAGAAACTCCTTTGTTTCCCCAACCGTTATCTCAGCCAAATCACTCCAGACACCGTGTAGGAGATGCGTCGCACAAATCGACTACTCTCAAACCTCTTCCTGGGTTATATGCTACTCAGGAATTGGACATGGGTGATCTGATCTTGTCTGAACGTCCAGTGCTCATTGTGCCAGTGATGATGAGGGTCGGAGAGATTTTTTATCAAACGCTCTCCGAACTTACTCAACGTGAACGATTGGACGTTGCAAGGAACCAGTGGCAAAAAGCTTTGGAGACGGTTTTTGCGAGGTTATCGAAGGAAGACCAAAAGGAATTTTGGAGTTTGAGGGATATTCAAGAGAAGGATGGGAAGAAGAGTATCGATGGGATTGTAAAGACGAATGGATTCGCGATCTTGGGCTTGGCTGATCCTGGTACGTTAACGATTCTGCGGAAGACCGCGTCTCATGTTTGCATGTAGGACTGAAAGACAATCTTGGCGCATATACCGGTGTTTGTCTTGTCTTGTCTCAGCTGAATCATAGGTAGGGTCCATTCCCGCTGGTTTCTCCTCCGTCGAACTCATTTCCCATTCAGCTGCCGGCCTAATGTTGAGCGATACTGGGACATGCCCTCGTTCTCAATGCAGCTACGCGCCACACGTAGAATCGCTAAGGACGAAGAGCTTACTGTCTCATTCATCAACCAGTTTGAACCCTATGCTGTCCGTAAAAAGGACCTTAGTCTGTTTAATATCGTATGCTCCTGCCAATCCTGCAAGAAGCCCAAGATCGGAGACATGCGCCGTAAGCAATTCATCAAAGGGACACCAACCTCCGATGACTTCACGTACTGGATTAAAGAAGTTTCTCTTCCTGGTGACCAACTCATCAAACGTGCCTTAGTCCAGATCTCCCTACTGGAAGACGACGGGCTGGAGAATTCGCCCTATTATCAGGAATGTTTGACGACAATCATGGTTTGTTATGTGGCGCTAGGAGACGCGAAGATGGCGATGAGATGGGGCAAGAAGTTGGGCAAGTGGGAGTTGTGTAAGTTTGGACCGGGATCTGGAGCTGATTATGAGAGGTCGGAAAGGTATACGAAGCATCAGTTGTGGAAGTTGAGGGTCAACGTAGAAAATAGTTACAGGGCTACTGCGTATGCGATGAAAGAGAAGATGAAGGATGTCGATGAGTAGTACTAGTAAACCTTTGATGTACGCTTGTATTCGGTGTCTTGCTCGAACGAAATAAAATCTTGTACTCATTGTGGTCTATCTTAGTCTGGACGGCTTAGCTGGACTAATTTTCTTTGTCTGGAGCCCTCTAGCTCAGATAACAAGAGAATCTATTTGAACAAGGCTTGATGATCTAGGAAGTATCGGAACGGAAGCAACGGAACGGAAATAAATTCCCCAAAAAGTGTCCCGCATTTGGGGGAAAAAGGCCTTTGAACTTGGACGGTCATGTCAGGTAAGATTTCACATTGAAATTTCTATCTGTTCTCTGACATTGCCAATCAGAGAAACCTTTTGCCGTTGTTCCTCTGCTGTCCAGAGCTCTTCACCGTATCCGAATAACCCCTCCGCGTATCATAGCTTCTCCACCAACTCGTGCGTCCAATATCTCTTCCTGTCCAAGTCCGTGCTTAATCACCTGTAAATAGAACCTAAAAGAGCAGCGGTCGCTATTCTCATTCGAATTGTTCCTTCTCCTCATGCTCAACCAGACACTCTGGTCGCCCAACCAACACTTTCCGAGTTTTTCCAACTTGATTGGGTGAAGGATTCTAATGCCCGTGCAGAGATACTATTCTTAAAAAGAGACACACCGCTACCTGAAGAAGCTGCTCACTCGCAACCACGAATGCACAATCGCAATGAAGTCCATGTAGCATTTCCAGGTGGTAGAACAGAACCCGATGATGAAGGTGGCATGTACACAGGTGCCGTGTCCTCTTTTCATAATGGCTTCAGATAACGACTTATCAACGACTTATCTCTCTTTTTCCGATTTTTTTCCTGCAGCTCTCCGTCAGACGTGGGAAGAGATTGGTATTGACCTCGCAGAAAAAGATTACATGTGCATCGGACAACTCGATGATCGTGAAATCACCACGTCACTCGGGAAACGACTTCTCATGATTCTGTCTCCCTTTGTCTTCCTACAAGTCACACCAAATCCTCCGGCACCGGATCCCATTCCGTCCACGACCTTATACTGGGTTCCTCTTGAAACCCTAGTGTCGCCAGTGGCACCTCCCCAATGGTCACAAGTGACTGTTGATACTGCCTCACGCCTTGCACCAAAACATTCCATCGCCCTGAAACTCCTCGTACGCGCTCTAGTGGGAAGTATGGAATTTCCCGCCATTGTAGTACACCCTTGTTCCTCACTTCCTCAAGCCTCAAACGCTGAAGCTCCTCAAATTTTCAAACTTTGGGGACTGTCACTGGGAATGACATTAGACTTGATGTCATATATGATTATGCCTCTCCCCACGTCTTCTAACCTTGAAATCAAAGCTGACTCCAAAGGAACAAGTTCCCGCGCCTCATCCCCCTTTTCGTCGTCGGTTATGCAATTGCCCTATCACGGAACACCAGAAGGTCTCAGGATGGAAGTTGTCGCTCCGAGTTTGGCCTCTGTTTTCCCTAGGTTTTCATATCCTGATGTGAATTTCTGGATCTGGTGCGTGTCTTTTTGTTGTCATTGTTGTTGTTGTTAGTACCCTGTCGTATATCTCTAATCTGTTTTGTTTTCTCTTGTCTTCAGGGTATTTGGAAAACGTTATCGTCAAATTGTCCGTGGATGGGAAGCTAGTGTCAGATCTGGGGGTATAAATGATCGACGGTTAGTGATTCTGTGAAATACAATAGCGCGTTTGGTTAAAACCCCACTTCCTAAACAGAATCAACTGGTCTGGACAGGCGTTGAGTACGTTTTATGCTGCCATTCGGAAGGCCTTGGTCGTCGTTATCGTAGCTCGGGCACTGGGTATTATATTTGGACTGGCATTCACAGGATGGTGGATTTTCTTATCATAAACCGATAACCGGGCGACCGTGACACTCGGTTCATCTTTCTCGGATTCCAGTCTCTCTTTTAAAGTCGCACATTTGGGATTAGGTTGTTGTACGAACTTGGAACATTCTGTCGAACCTCTATTTTCCTCTGACTTTCATTTCATACCTAACCTATTCCTGTTGTATTTTTGGTCCATTCTTCATCAGCTCTTTGTGGACATAATGCCTAGACACGTCTTATTGTTGTTATATGCTCTGGAATGTCATGACACTACATACGTCCGCATACATTTTGTGGTACTACGACTTTCGGACAATGATCATACTTGGTCTTGCTGCCAGTAATGAAGTTGCGGATAAGAGTGGGGAGTCAAACGTCGGCGATACTCCTGGAGAAGTCGAGTGGGCTCTGTTATCCTCCAGGTACTATCGATAAAGAATGTTTTGCTCCTCGATACAGGGATGGATAGGATAGGATATAAGGGCACAAACGTTTTCATGTTCATGGGTGAATTGTTTGCTGTTTGAACACTGAAGTTGAAGTTTAAGAAGAGCATGGGCGCTTTATGTAGGGTACTTTCTCTTCCTACGTCCTTCTTCACTTCAGATTTATCTACTTTATTGACACAATGTCATCCACAACCAGACCAATTGTCTTTATGGACATCAACATTGGCGAAACACCTGCAGGACGTCTCAAGATGGAACTTTTCAGTGATATAGTGCCCAAGTCAGCAAACTATCCTATCGCGACCTGGAGACATTTTTTGACTTTCTCATGGCCCGTCCAGAACAGCGGAAAACTTCAGACAGTTGTGTACAGGGGAATACCGGTGCGGTCGAGAATGATCATGAAGAGGCGTCGAAGGCTTATCTAGTTGGTGTAGACTTCACTCACGACCACAAGGCTATAAGAATGCTACATTTCACAGGTACGCATTTCATGATTCTCAAGATGAAAGTACTGCTCATGCCCTCTCAGAGTGTACGCTATTTCACTACTCTCCTGTTAATCGACATCCTGAAAAGAGCTAATCAAGGCATCTACCGCAGTGTACCCAATTTTATGTGCCAAGGTGACTAGTGTACGCTTCAAGACAGATAATCAGAGATTGAACTCATCGCTCCATAATCTCGCGTTCTACGTTTCGTTTCCTAATTTGTAGGCGGTGATTTTTTGAACGGTGATGGAACCGGATCGTTTTCGATTTATGGTGAAAAATTTCTGGTGAGTGAACTTTCCCTGGCTTGGGCATCTGCTCAAGAGTGTGTGTGGCTGAAGTTTGATTTTGGCTATGTCTTTTAGGATGAAAACTTCCAAGAGAAACATACTGGTCCTGGATTGCTATCCATGGTTCGTTGCTAAGAGCTCTAGGTCTTTCAATATCTGCCTTTACTCAATCTGCATCGTATTTTAGGCAAATTCAGGTCCTAACACAAACGGCTGTCAAGTATGTGCATATTTCCTTATCCTGCCGTCTCTGCATCTATATCCATCCACTCATATGCACTATTCTTCCTCCTCCTCAGTTCTTCATCACTACCGCCAAATGTGATTTTCTCGACGGCAAGCACGTCGTTTTCGGCAAAGTCATCGACGGCATGCTTACTTTGAGGAAAATCGAAAATGTTTCAACGGGTCCCAATAGTCGACCGAAGTTGGTTGTCAAGATCACCGGTGAGTCCCTCTTGATGCTTGTTCAATCAGTCCCTTTCCTTGTCTCTGTCTTAATCTTTTCTGCCCAATGATAAAACTGCTGACTCGTTTTTGTTTGTGTAGAGTGTGGTGAAATGTAAAATGACCACATCTTTCGTGTAAGGACTGAATCTTTATGTAATGTTGCTGGAGAATTGTTATGCACTCTCATGTGAAGTAATAAAGGTCGCAAATGGAATGACTGCCAGTGATGAATCCCATATTTGGGTTCTTTATGTATTAAGTATTCTTTGCAAGTCCTCTATTGCGACAAATGTGTGATGAGTTATGATGCATTATATTCAAGTATACAATTTAGAGCTCTGCCCATCCACTATCTGAGTCTTCTCCACCACTAACTATAGCTAGAATAAACACAATGACACTTGCGCCTAGCCTCATACCAAGTCCACGGTACAGCTGCCCGATACCTGTATTCCTAAACCAACCCTCATCCTTTGCATGAACAGATTCGTCCTTGGTACCAGTCCGGCTCGCTCGCCTCTTCTTCACATGCCGATTCGGAGGCACATCCGATCGCTCTTCAGAGATAATACGCCACAGCGCATCGACTACACCATAATAAGGCGTAGGCCTCAACTGCACGCAACCTCGTATTGGCTTTGCATGTCCACGATTCTGGACCTGCAACCTCCGCCTTACAGTCTCAAAAGGCAACGTCAACAGCAACCCAACGCAGCTTCCAGCTAATTCTGCTACACCCCACGCAATCGGATTGTTTTCTTCCGTGATCCGTGCCTGACCAATGTAGGAGGCGATGATTCCTGGAAGAGCGAGAGCAACGAGAGGGCGGAAGGCAGAGTCAATTATGGCGGGAATGAGAAGATTTGGGTGGAGGTAGATTCCTTTGAGCCCGCCTTCGTCGCGAAGAATTTGGTTAAGGGCGTCTAGAGGTCCGGAGTAGGACCGGTAGCGAGGGATGAAGGATTGTACGATCATACGGGTACGGATCAAGTCGAGAGGGGAGAGGATAAATCCTGTTATTAAATGGGAAGCTACAGGGAGGAGAATTGTTGGTTGATGATATATTGATGGAGATAAGAAGATGGATTGCAAGGTGTTGTGGATAATGGGTTGGAGTGTTGAGGAGAGGACTTCAGTGACGCAGGATGTGAGCAGGCCTACGAAAAATCATCGTGAGGCATGTTCCTTTTCTCAATAAGATAGGATTACCCTTCCATAAGGCCAACCAGCCTTCGCCTCGGAAGCGACCTATTCGTTTAATCATTCCCCACACACCGTCTTGTGGTTCGACGGGCATGACATATTCTGGTCGAGAATCCTCGTACAGAGCGTGTTGGTACTCTTCTTTGCGTACATGTGTAGAAGTAGGAGCTTCTGGATCGGCAAAGTACGATTCGTCTCCACTGTCTGTATCACTCGTCTGTTAGAAATGTGTAAGTATGAGAAGTGTCGAAGAAGCAGTAGCCAAATACCTCTTCTTCAGGTATTTCATGTATAGGCTCTAGGTCTTGGACATCCCTCGGCACCCATTGTACTTGTAAAAGTAGCTTGCCGACCTCCCAAGGCATTGCTATAGCTGTACTCGCGTACTGAAGCATAGCAGACGCCATGATCGTTCTGACAGCTTGCACAAGATTGATGTCGGATACATCAGTCAGGTCAGGCGATAAGTCAAAGATGGAACTATGAGGTGCTCGTGGAGATTTCCATTGGGATGAAAGTGCACCAGGAACAGGCTGAGTGAAGTTTGTTGCTGCTGCTGCTGCTCCTGGAGCTAATGAAGCAGGAGGAGAGAAGGACCAAGCTGAAGATGGGTCTGAATAGAGGTCTCGAAGGGAAGAGGAAGAGTTCATTGCATTGTTCAAAGATTCAAGTGAGAGAAAGGTGCAAAAAGCGGCGACATGTAGATTACGTCATGTAGAGCTCTCCCGGTCCGGCGGCCATCCAGCTAAAGCGTCGGCCGGAGTTTTTTCTTGTTCAAAGGTTCACTGGGCTAGTCAGTAGTCAACATTTCATGTGTCGCTTTCATTGAAAGTTATATGGTCCTTGATCAGAACCAGCGACAATTCTCTAAATCGAGCCCAAAGCGAATAGGCGGTATTTGAGTATCGGAGTCCATATCTTTGTGGCGGCAGCGGTAAGGTACACCAAGGGCAGCTTTCCTTTTTCTCATCCGATTTCTTTCAGGCAAAGGTGTAGAAACTCCGTTCGCTGAATCTGAGCTCTTAAGAATCCAAAGCTTTACTTGGCTTCAAAATAAACGAGTGCCAAACAACAAGATTTCGCCAGAAAAAGAATTTACCGACGTCGAGATTGGAAAAATTGAATGATGCAATTGATGGCCGGCGCTTACAAGGCGGTTCTGACATCACCATCATTTTCCACACCAGTTTGTGTATATTTCATACCCCCACCATCCTTGATTCTTTCTTTTCTTTTTCTCTCGTATCACTATGCCAGGCGATGGCAATGGTGCCGCAAACGGCGCAGAAGACCAACTCAAGCACGATGCTACTAAAGGTCGCGTCGCTGTCCATACCTTTGACCCAGATGCTTCACCAGCACAAAAGGCTGCTGCTGCAGGTAAGGCTAAGGACCAGCTCAAAGGTGTACAACCGAAATCAGAGGAAGGAGGCGAAAGAGGTTAGCGGCCTGATCCATTTCTGCTGAACACTTTATGCTCAATGTCCACTCCGTAGAGGTTCAAATTGACCGCGGAAATTCCAACATCATTCCAACAATCAACATTCAGGACGTCGACGGCGAGAAGAAGATCCAACAAACAAACGGCAATGTTACCACTGATGTAGAAGACACAACGCCATCGCCGCCAGGCGCCATGCCTACAGGACCCGCAGTTGACATACCCGAATGGTATAAAGTCGGCTGGCGCGCAGTCTCTGGGATTGACCTTCCTCCATTACCAGAAGGCGAAGAGAAAGATCGTTCAGTTTTGAGTACCTTTCTTGGTGAACAATTTTACGGTGATTGGTATCACAACGCTGCCATCATTGTTTTTGTGCGTGAATAAATCTCATCCGAACCCAGAATAGCTCAAATAACGCCACTTACCGCATACTTGCCTTCCATTCCTCTAGGCCGTCTTTACTTCTCACTTCCTAACACGTTTTCATTTCGGTTGGGGCTGGCTGTTCATCATCCTCGCGGTATGCAACACGTACTACACTACATCCATGGAACGAACCAGAAGACGGTCTCGTGATGATATCCAAAGAGAGCTGGTCAAGTCACGTCTAGCTTCCGAGCACGAAACTGCGGACTGGATCAATAACTTCCTCGATCGCTTCTGGCTTATTTACGAGCCAGTGCTGTCAACGACTATCGTCAGCTCTGTTGATCAAATACTCAGCACGAACACTCCTGCTTTCCTAGACTCGCTACGACTCAGTACATTCACTCTTGGAACCAAAGCACCACGTATTGACAAAGTCAGAACCTTCCCCAAAACAGAAGATGACATTGTTATGATGGACTGGGGTATTTCGTTCACCCCGAATGATGTCTCCGACATGACGCCCAAACAAGCTGCAGGGAAGGTTAACCCAAAGATCGTTCTTTCAGTCAGAGTCGGCAAAGGTCTCGCATCGGCAGCCATGCCTATTCTTCTAGAGGACATCACGTTCAGCGGGCTCATGCGTATTCGTATGAAGCTCATGTCAAACTTCCCCCATGTACAGATAGTCGATATTTGTTTCTTGGAAAAACCTGTCATCGACTACGTTCTCAAACCCATTGGTGGAGAGACGTTTGGCTTTGACATCGCTAATGTTCGTTATGTTCAATTCTTTCGGTTGCGGAATCTGACCCTTTTTGACTCACAGATGCCCGGCTTGTCGTCCTTCATTCGCGATATGACACATGCTACACTTCAGCCGATGATGTACGACCCGAATGTGTTCACTCTAAACTTGGAACAGTTGCTTTCGGGCACGCCTCTTGATTCTGCAATCGGCGTTTTACAAATCACCGTCAATTCTGCCCGAGGCATCAAAGGGACCAAGATAGGTGGTGGTACCCCAGACCCCTATGTCGCTATCGCCATCAACAATCGTGCGGAAATGGCACATACCAAATACAAGAACAATACGCACGTCTTTTTTTCTTAGCGAAATTGCCCGATGCATTCTTAACTCCTTTTATTGACAGGTATAATCCCACATGGATGGAGACTAAGTTCGTGTTGGTCAATTCATTGTCGGAAACGTTGAACTTGAATTTGTACGACTACAATGATCACCGAAAGGATACTCTTCTGGGTACGGCTACGTTCGAACTCGCTCAGCTTCAGGAAGATGCTGTCCGTGAAGGTCTTACCTCACATTTACTGAAGGACGGAAAAGATCGAGGCGAATTGAAGTATGACCTCTCCTTCTACCCCGTTCTAAAGCCTGAGGAAGGACAAGAGATTCCGGATACCAGTAAGTGCATGCATACGTCCTAGTATATACACTAATTTGATATCCGCGCTTACAGAGGTTGGAATCGTCCGTCTCACCGTGCATCAAGCCAAAGAGCTCGACCACACCAAATCACTTTCTGGAGACCTCAACCCTGTCGCGAAGATCTATCTCGGGGACAGCAACACCGCGATTCATGCCACAAAATGTATCAAGCATACCAACAGCCCCGTCTGGGAAGAACCACACGAGTTCCTCTGCGCCGACAAAAACTCTTCTGTCATCACTGTGAAAGTTATTGATGATCGTGATTTCTTGAAAGATCCTGTGGTGGGTTATATGTCTATCAAGCTGGCGGATCTGCTGGTGGCGAAGAATGAGGCGAGAGATTGGTTCCCGTTGAGTCACTGTAAGAGTGGGAAGGTCAGGTTGAGTGCGGAGTGGAAACCATTGAATATGGAGGGCAGTTTGGCTAGTGCGGAGCAGTATACCCCGCCGATTGGTGTCGTACGACTACATTTGGATAAGGCGAGTGATGTGAAGAATGTCGAGGCAACTTTGGGAGGAAAGGTAAGTTCCATTGTGTTTTGCCTAAATTCATCGTTGTGCTGATTCAAAATGGTCGAAGAGCGACCCGTACGTCCGCGTTCAAGTCAACAACGTTACCAAGGGCAGGACGGAGGTTATCAACAATAGTAAGCGAACTGTCAAGTCTGAATGGTCGAAATTGCTGATTCCTTTGCAGATTTGAGTCCTGTGTGGGATCAGATACTTTACATTCCTGGTGCGTTGATTAGTTCCACTGGCGCATGGTTACTGATCCTGATGTCGTTGTAGTACACTCACTAAAGGAGACGTTGCTATTGGAGTGCATGGATTATCAGCATCTAACGAAGGTTTGAAACACATACGCTCAAAATATACCTGTACCTAATCAGGAATATCACAGGATCGTTCTCTCGGATCCGTAGATCTGCACGTTGAAGACCTTGCAGTTGAACACGACGACGTCCAATACCCCTACAAATCTACTGGTGTTAAAGAGGCTACTGACCCAATTCGCCTTGACAAAGGCGGAGGGCTCAAGGGGACCTTGCATTACAAGGCGGAATTCGTACCAGCCCTCAAACTCAAAGGTGGTGTTCAGTTCAACGACACTGGCGCGTCAGCATTCGCGAAGGGTGTTTCAGGCTCCTCGGGTTCCCAGGATTCCGATGCTGGCTCGTTCCGCTCTGCGGGATCCAAGGCTGATGAAGCTGGTCAAGACGTCCCAGATGGAGTGACTATCTCGGAGTCTCCCAAGACACATACCAAAGGAGCCAAGTCGACGGATACGACGGCAACGAATGCGACTGGGGGGACTGTGGGTACTACAGGGACCGCAGAGACTTCTGACGAGACTCACGAGGATGTGGGTGTCGAGATGAGGAAGGATGAACTGTTGGCTCAGCAGTCCGGTATCATTGTCTTCAACGTCATCTCCGGTAGACTGGCCAAAAAGGCCCGGGTCGAGATGCTGCTGGATGATGGTTATTGGCCATGCTTTAGCACGAACCGTGCAAGAAGTACCAAAGCTTCGTGGGCCTACGTTGGAGAAGGCTTCGTTAAAGAACTCGATTTTAGTCAAGTGTGGATTAGGCTTAACGAGGCGGATGAAGGTGATAAAGACGATATTATCGCCGAATGGCGCGGTGAAACCAAGAATTTCTTGTCTTCGACTCTGGTAATTCTCTTGTGACTCATCCGTCTGCCATACTCTGATCCTCTTCTCAACAGGACTCTGCTCAAACCTTCACACTCAACGACTTCGAAGAGAGAGGAACATCTACTGTTACAGTCGAGGCTCGATATATTCCTGTGCCCGTTGTTCTGGAAGCTCGCGAAAGTATCAACAGTAGGTGTTTCGTCCTATTATAACATCGATGGACGCTCACTATTTTCATAGATCAGGGTGTGCTGAATGTGACGTTATTAGATGGTCGGGATATACATGCCGCTGACAGAGGAGGTTTGTTTTCATCCTTCGCATCTCATATGCTTTCTAATCAATCATAAACTCAGGGAAATCCGATCCGTTTGCCGTATTCACTTTGAACGGACAGAAAGTCTTCAAATCACAGACGAAGAAGAAAACACTGAATCCCGAATGGAACGAGCAATTCCCTGTGTCAGTAGTAAGTATAATCACATCTGAGTTACTTTGATACAGCTAATGAAGTGCATCCAGACTTCTCGTGTGGCTGCTGACTTCAATGTGGAGTTATTCGACTGGAATCAAATTGAGCAAGCCAAGAGCCTTGGTTTCGCACAAATTGACCTAGCTGAGTTAGAACCATTCCAGGCAACCGAGAAATCGCTATCGCTGTCATCTCATAAGCATGGTGATAAAGGACATCTTCGTTTACGACTGATGTTCCAACCAGAAGTCATTGTTAAATCCCGCAAGAACACTTCAACGTTCTCAACCGCGGGGAGGGCAATGACCCAAATAGGTGGTTTGCCAATGTCCGCTGGCAAGGGCGTTTTCCATGGTGTCACGGGTATCCTCAAGAAAGGACATAAAGGAGATGATGCCGTTGACTCTAACAATGTCCCCGACCTTCCTGCTGGACAGCAATCTCATCCTGTCGGCACCTCGGACCTTGCTACCTCGGCTGGTAGTCCGTTCCCGCCCTCTTCTTCCATGGAAGGCTTACCAGTCTCATCGAGTGTTGAACCTGGGACCCTTCGCGTAACGGTAATAGATGCAAAAGACTTAGCAGGAGGTGATGCAAAAGCATATGCTGTTATCAGAGTTGGAGATAAAGAGCAGAAGACGAAGCACTCAGGCAAGACGGCTAGTCCCGAATGGTATGCGTTTTTTCTTGTCTTTCTAAGCAAGAAACATTGAACGTGGATACGCCTTGCTCACAGGAACGAGCCGTTCAACTTCGCCGCCAGCTCACTGACACCGAAGCTGTACGTTTGGGTTCATGACCACAAAACTTTAGGAAAAGATAAATTGCTGGGAGACGCTGAAGTCGACGTGCGTTGATTCTTCATTAGCAGCGTCTTAAATAGTGCTCATTCTGCACGCATAGATTTGGCGTCACATCTCTTCTGAAGGAGTAACAGCAGCCGAGGTCACTATCGAGTTGCATAACGGTTCCGGACTTCTGCGCCTTCGTTTAGAGTTTGACTCTTCCGTGAATCCAACCCGAAGATCATCGATATCTTCGGGAGAGCGTGCAAATACGTCTAGGACGCTCTCTATCGCTTCGCCAAGCCGGTTTAGTATCAGTGGGCGCCGCAAGGGCGGAGACGACGACTAAAGGACTTCTAAACTCGTTTTTCTGCCATCGTTCTTTACTTTCTTTCTATCTCGCGTTCGAAAACTTCCCCCGTGGATTTGTCCTAAAATTCGTATGCTAACTTAAGCAAACGGCGAGCAACCATGCTTGTTGAGTAATATGATACACTAAAACTTCTCTTTCTCGCCTTAAATACCAACTCGCGGTCTCGAATTCTTAACCTTTCATTTGTTTTACCATTTCAAGATTCTTTTGCAATGTACGTGTAGGATATCTGCTGTATTGCATTTCGTATTCATCCTCAAGCCTTACACTTGAAGTCTCGCTAGGTGAAATCAATTTTCTAGTGAAGAAGTGAAGAAATTGAACTACGCCGCTTTGAATCTGTACACTAGTGAGAACCAGTGGGTGGAGTTCCAAACATCTTGAGCAGCCCAATATGCCCTCCTATTGCAGCCCAAAGACTGTCTTTCTGTAAAGAGGAGCAAGGTGAATGTAGATCAACCGTGACAATGGCCGGACTCACTATCTCATATTTGACACCAAATTCTTGAGCGGTCTGACGTACAATTTTCGCAACTGCAGGAAGGTGCTCCTGCGCAACAGAAGGAAAGAGATGGTGAACTACCTGATAAATGATCATGGACGAATAAACACTGGGGGGTAGTGATAAAGGGCGCATAAGACATACCTGGTAGTTCAAAGAGCCAGAAAAAAAGGTCATCAATGGCTTATCGTGACTGTAGTCTTGCGCGGTTTCCACTTGTAAGCGTGCCCAGTCCATATCGATATTCCCTGTCTTCGGATTGACTTGAGGAAATGCTACACTATTGACGAGGTGTGTAGCCTGGAAAATCATTGTAACGATGATCGAGAAGGTAAAGCTGAAAGGAGTATATCATATAATTATCATGGCCATATTTTCAGGTAAGAAACCACTCGCTCTGTCAAGAGGAACGCTGCAATAACTTTCAAAGGTGTATTTCCCCAAAACAATGGTAAGACGATCCTCGTCATATGAAAAAAAAACTAATGGAGAAAGTGCAATGAAGTCGAAAATTGATAGGTTAGAATGTACGGAAGAACTCTCACTTTACCGCCCCAGAAGATCATATTTTGGGAGACAGTGAAAGCGTTGACTTTGAGTGGTCCTCGGCGCTGTCGGTCAAAGTCAGGTTGAGGATGCTGTGAGTTCACTACTGTTGATACTGACGCCTCTATAGTAATTGCATAAATCTCCAATCCGGATAGAGATCCCGAGGAAAAAGTAAAGAAAGGGAGAATATATGGGTTGATATTTGTAGATGGCAGAATATTTTTGAGATTGTTTGATGCGGTAAAATTCCATGTCCGAGGTGTCGATGTCGGAATCATAGCCTTCGACATTTGTGAAGATGTGGTGGCTCATAACATGTTGATACGCCCTGAAAGCAAAGCAGGTAGTAGCGCTTGTCAGTCTCCGTATGTCAATCTGAAAAAAATGATATACCACAGCGTACTAGAGGACCCGTTGAAAAGATCATGTCCCATAGCGAGAAGTCTCCACATTGATGGGTTGTGACCAGCGGCCCCATGAGAACCATCATGAAAAGCACAAACACTATACTGAGCTAGTGCCACTCCTTGAACGATCGACAAGACATAGAACATTAATCTGGTGTTGGAAAATGTTGACCACTGCAACCAGTAAAAACAACATATAGCGACAGTGGTGAGGAGATATCTGACATAGCCAGATGGAGAGTATTTCCGGTCAATCTTCGAAGACCGGAAATAATCATCGACGCGTTTCTTCAACGTCAATGAAAACTCATCTTCTGGAGGAAACGAAGGAACATCTTGGCCGGACAGAATTCCAATTTGGTATTTGTGCAGAACCTGATGCTGTGCTTGTCCGTGATAGGACTTGAAAACTTGCGTAACCTATGCGGGAGCGAGCATGTAAAAAGAATAGACGCACTCAGGAATGAACGAAAATAAACTAGCAAGAACCGTACATCTTTTCCTGCAGCCAAATATATGAATTCCCACCCGCCTGGGTGTTGGTCCATGAACCCAGTCAAGTCATACACCTGGATAAAAGAGGATGTAAATGAAAACAGCGTAGGTAGAAAATTATACCTACATTCCTATCTACAGATACCCATGCTTCGTCTAGCTTGCATGCTGCTCTCAGTCTTTCAAGGGGTATCACATTCGATTTGCAATCTGGTGCAGCGAGCTCGATCTCTGGATTGCGAGGGTGCATGATGTAAGTTGGAATGAAGAGCGGCACAATGATCTGTAAGGATACCACTGCGTTGGAAGTGCATGCTAGTGTTCTTTTATAGGCACTCGAGCTCGTGCGAAGCTGCCGGATGAGCTAGCAACCTGACTGCTGTCTAATATGCTTGATATAAGCACGCCAGTTTGTCAAGGTGTATAGCTGTCCAACGTCTCAAGGGTTTGGGTTTGGAGCTAAACTTCATTGAATCTAGTCAAAACCCCTTCAACAATGATAATAGCGTCCAAAGATCATCATGAACCGACATTTTGTAATGAATATCAGTCAAAAACAACGAAAAGATCGGTGAAGACTAGAACCATGATTCTAGCTGCGCGGACAAGATATCAACTGTTATTGCCATTGCATTTAACTTGACTTACAGAAACACGACTATGGAGACCTATGACCTGTTGACTACGAAGCACATAGCACTAGCAAAATAGAATGCATTACCTCTAATATGAGAATTTACCTCCACAATGGCTCAGGCCCTGACTCCACTACCAGCACCAACTGCACTGGACACATTTCCACTGGGTGGACGACCGCCAGGTCTCCTTCCAGGGCCTGATCCGATGGATCCTCCACGACTACTACCACCTCGGGATCCTCTTCCGCCTCTTCCACCTCTCAAATTTGGATGGCCACCACCCATCCCAACACCATAGCCACCTGGGCGCATGCCTCCATGACCGACACGCCCAGGTTCACCAAACGTCGCAACATTCTTCACTCGCTCCTCTTCACGCCTTGCTCGGGCAACTTGGGCTCCATTCGCACCACCACGAGGACCTGCACTCCCACCTCCACCCTGTCCAGGAGTAAGCGAGTCAAAGAACGATGCGGATGGATCGTAGGCTTGCGATGATTTTGAATTGCCAGCTGAACTGGTTTTCTTCTTGCTGCCATCATCATCATCCTCTCCAGAGGAAGTTTGGTCCGAGTCGTTGTTATGCGCTTTAACGAACCGCCGATTGGCACTCTCGAAATCAAAATCTGACGTTGGTACCTTGAGCGTTGCGACGCCAGATGCACCTCCTCGACGTCTGGAACCAGTGCCATTGACTGGTTGCTGCTGGGAAACCCGGAGGTCACCCAAGGCACGCTCAACGGTTTCTAGCGAAGCTGTGGCTGTGTGCAATCGTTGAGCTCGCGCGCGTGCGACAGCAGCAGCTGAAGAAGCTCCTCCTGTGCCTGCGCCTGTTGATGCCGGTGTCTCTTGGACATACTGCGATGGCGCGGGTTGTGGCTGCGGGAACGGTGCTTGCTGTTGGGCCAATGGTGGAAGTTGAGAAGGAAGTTGAGAAGAAGCACCTAGCACAGCTGGATCGTCATGGACGCTTCTTCCTCTTGGAGGTTCTACAGACTGATCGACAGCGAGGTCCTTAACCTCTGAAGCACGGAAGATGATGTATTCGTAGGGGTCTGGAACGGGTGGAATGAATTCTTGTGGCGGGCGTCGATTTTCAGTACCCATAGAATACACTAAGAGCAAACGTAGTCAGGACAAAGAGAAGGAGGGCAGAAGAAACTGGGCCGACCTTTGGATAGCTGGATGGTGCTCGCTACTGGGTCAATCCCTGCCAGGATACCCCGATACCGTACATCTGAATGAGAAATGAGTGATATAGGCTTCCTGTAAGGACGCGTCAGATGCAACAGCAATTCTCCTCTGATTTTATAACAAAAAAGTATTTAGAAATGAACACGTACCCAATGAAACTAGTAGCCATCTTTAAAAGCAATATTTCAACTTCTCTTTGACGCTTTTTCGTCTCTTTTTCGGTTGTATGCCCTTCTCTTTCTTTCGAACTTGGGAGAAGTTGATTTGTTGAAGGAACAAGTAATTCGCAGGATGAAAACAAGACAAAGAAGGAAACACGCGGAACAGAAAATCGTGAGAATTGACCGAGCGTCTATTCGAGGAATTACGTAAACCTTCACCCTCTCTCATGATTGCTATATGTATACCACGCAATGTACGTGGTTTGGTACATATAAAACTGGCGATACTACTGCATTTGTGGATATCCTGCACATCTTTATCGAGAGAGAGAAATCTAGGTAACTTTGACGGGTTCGATGCTCCAAAAGCTCTCTGCGTATTCAAGGATCGCTCGGTCTGAACTGAACTTGCCCATCTATAAATCAAAGAGATTGATCAATGTCATTGTAGCTGAGGTTCGAAGAATACAAAGCTTACATTAGCAGTCGTCCGAATCGACTTCTTGATCCACTCTTCCTTGTCGAGATACGCTTGGTCGACCATCTCCAAAGCGCCGATGTCTGTAATGTTTGGAAGTAAATGCTCCGAAATGAACAGGTAAGACGAATAAAACGTACACGAATCGAAGTCCTCCGTGATGAGATAATAGTCGTTTTGGCGGATGGTATTCAGCAAACTGACGAATGTATTGAGAACTTGGATCGAATGAAAGAGCCTCCACTCACGGCTCATACACTCCTCCGTCTCCGAACATGCCACCGGATATCTTATCTAGGACCTTTGCCAACGCAGGGCATTTTTCCTCTACAGGAACAGGGTGATACATGTGTTGGTACCGAAGGTCCTCGACAGCACTAAGCAAAGTAAATAAGCTTTGAAAGAGCTAACGATGTGCCACACTCACGGAGTCAAGTGGCCGAAGAAGACTAACATGCGTCCTCAGTACTCGGAATTTCGACCAAACGAATCGTGATACGCACAGACATTGTTCTCTCCGACGGCCTCAGCAATCTCGATGTTAGCACCGTCTAATGCATAGGTAAACACAACCACAGCAATACTCTTTTGAACAAATTTTCACACACCGACAGTTCCGACCAACAATCCTCCGTTCAAACAAAACTTCATATTCGACGTGCCTAATCGCGAGTTTGACATTGATACAAAGACTTATATAAAGAAGACGCACCCGATGCTTCAGTCCCAGCCGTACTGATGTGCTGAGAGATATCCGAAGAGGGAATTAGCACTTCCGCCAACGACACGGAGTAGTCTGGTAGGAAGTAGACAGTAAGAAGATTGCGCGTGTCTGGGTCAGCGTTGATAATTCTAGCAGCATTGACGATAAGGCGAATAGTCTATTCAACGAACGCTTGTGAGTACGAGAGAAATATATCGAACGAAGCAAATCAGACCAATTTCGCAATATAGTCTAGCCAAGGATGTATCAGCCGGTGGACAAAGTTGAAGGTTTTAACGGACTTACATCCGGGTGCAGCTTTACCGGCGAAGAATACAACACGAGGGTTGACCTTCTTGCGTTCCGCAGCTGACATTTGCTTCAGAGTCAAGTACCTCTAATGATTCCGCCAGAATGTCAGGCCAAGTCATCGAGAAAGGGAAGAAACGACGTACATGGATAACGCCTAGGATATTCAAAGTTTGTCGCTGGCAAGATCGCCTTTCATTAGCGAGTGTCTAGAAGATGATATAACGTTTTTGACACATACCTTATACTCATGAAGACGCTATAATCGAAACATCAGCACAGAATCCTAATGTGTTACTGGGTAGAAGAATTTGACCTTGATCTGTACATCAAACATCGCATTCGTGTTCACCGTCAAACCTAAGGTCGTCTCTACATGGTGCGCCAACCTCTCCTTATTGCGCTGTTTAATCGCTGCCCATTCCTTCCGGAATTCTGCATCTTCGGCATATGGCAACAATCCCTTCAACCTATCGAGGTCCTTGAGCCATACGCTTTTGTCAACCTTGAGGGTTTTGCTGATGAGTGCACTAAGTTCAGGGTTGCACTATAATCAAGTGAAGTAAGAAATGTATCAGGAAATGTGGGCAGGCGAATAGTATAGCGGGGAGTACCTGATCTAACCATCGACGTGGAGTGACTAGTAATTCATGTTGAGCACTGCTGCAGAGGGGTACCAACCAGATGACTTACTTCCATTGGTGACGTTGCTGAACCTAGAGCGAATGTCATTCAAGCTTTTGGCCAACCTCTGATTATATGATTGCTTACTTGCTTTGACCTTCAAACTCCACAAAATCTTTCAAGATGGTCGTCCTCACAAGATCACTGTGTAACTACGAAGCCTCAGCAATTCATTCGACGAGTCAGTTCAAATATGGAGAACATACTTCTGCAACACCGTTGACTTTACGGCTCCCTACATTGTTTGGACCAGTTACCATATATCCGGATGAAAACACCGTAGCCTGGAACTTACCGATGCAAGCAAGATGCGCCATTCGGACCTGCTTGGGGAATCCCTCTAAAGAACGCGACGTAAGCAACATATACATAAGCTGGGAGGCTGTAACAGACCTTCGATCAGTGACATTCTTGCCAGTCTATCTCTGTCTCCCGGGAACTTCTTTTCGACGGCTGAACTTTTTGTCAGAACAGTTGATTTGAGAAGAACGGCTTGACGGTGTACCTTGCAAGAAAAACCTTCATCATGTAGAACCTGTGATTAGTTTCGGACAATAAGTGCACATGGTTCAACCACATACAAATTCTACAAGCGTACAAACTCGCATTAGTTTTGCAAGAAAAAACGTCTGATCGTAACGACTCACGATATCATAGATAATCTGCATATGTCTGAAGGAGATTGAAGAAAGCTTCATCATTTGATGTCGTTATGCAAAATATAGAACACAAACCTAGGCAGGAGATGTTCCATTAAAGGGACTGGCCATTTCTCCAAAGCTTCCTAAAAACAAGTGTCAATTCAGATAAGACGTCGTACGCTCAGAGTGAAATACTCACAGGCAAAACAGTGTGATTGGTGTAGAAGACCGTGTTGGTGACGATGTCCCAAGCTTTACCCCAAGGAATTTCTTCCTCGTCAATGAGAATACGCATGAGTTCTGGAATGGCCAGAGTCGGGTGCGTCTGTAGAAGGCATTCAATCATTGACAAGCGTTATAACGAGTCTCAAGAGACATACATCATTCAACTGTATGGCAACATCTAGAAACGACGTGATCTGTCAGAGCGAGTAGGCCGTAGATAGTATTAGTAGGGCTCACAGTCGGGGAACTCGGAAAATGGCTTTCCAATGTTCTTGAACCTTCTAACGATGTCCGCAAGACTTGCAGCGGTCCAAAAGCTAGCGAAAAGTCTTAAGCGAAGTGTCATTCATTCCAAAGTTGCTCACATACTATTGTTGCTTCAAACGGAGCTCTTTTCCGACTAGGTGAGTATAGGATAATTGTGAGCGATCGCGGCTTTCGTATTGATACTAACTCACATGTCCTACAAAGACGTATCCAGATTCAGCATTAGACACGCGTAGATATGGAAGATTGAGCGCACGTGTGATCATTAGGATACAAAACAGAGGTTATTGCGGCTGCACTGTTGGACGATTCAACAGCATGTTCATAGTCGCCAGCTGTGTATCACAGACCATGTAAGTAATTTGACCCGAATAAGTGACACACACACCATTGAACGAGTTCAAATCGAAACCCCTCTTCGGTTTACTTTCCCAAAGCCTCAGATTGTTCGTGTTTTTCGTGTAGCAGCCGGGAACCATGACGTCATAAGCAACGGCAAGCACCTCTTGTCCTCCTTGCCAAAGTGCACGCCCATCTGGCAGACGTTCCGCGGTGCCATAGAAGCGCACTTCATAGGAAACATCAAGCCGTGGAAGCTATAATTATAGATAATCAATGTGAATTGCAAAAACTGAATTTTAGGCGACAGTCTACCTCCCATGGGTTTTCGCCTCCAGCCAACCAAGGGTCAGGTTGCTTTGATGTTGTGTATGAGCACAGTCTAGAGTAGCGAGAATGTTTAAGGGACCCCATACCTCTAATTGTTGGCCCTCGGGAGAAATGAGCTGATAGATCGTGTCAGAAACTGATATAGAAGATGATACAAAAACTATACCTGCTGAAAGATTCCGTACTGATATCTCAATCCATATCCCCATACAGGCAGCTCCTAGACACGTCCATATAAACAAAAATACTCTTGCTCGAAAGGGTCAAGCCTCACCTGGGAAGCAGAAGAGTCGAGATAACAAGCGGCAAGCCGTCCCAGGCCACCATTTCCAAGCGCGGCATCCCGTTCTTGTTCCAATAGATCCTCCATATTGAACCCGAGCTTTGTGACACCTTCACGGTATTGATCCTTCAGACCGAGATTTAGAAGCTATCAGGCGATGTCAGCACATAGCAAAAACGAGGAATTCTGACAGAGACGCACGGCATTGTCGAAAGTACGACCCATTAAGAACTCCAGGGAAAGATAATACGCCCGCTTCGGTGCTTTGCGCGTATAGTGCATCTGCGTTTCATTCCAGTTGAGCTGCGAAACCCAAAGACATTGAGCTTTCTGTGACGCGTCCGCGTGAATAAATGGCAACTCACGATAAGATCGTCTCGCACGGATAGTGCAGCGGCTTGGTATGCGCCCAAATTATCTGAACTGGTATTTCAGTCTCTGTATCGATTATGAGACATCATATAGTACCTAGATTATAAGCCTGGCGTGCCAAAGAGGTTTGAACATGATTGACGATGGATTTGGTGACAGAAGAAACGTCTGGACATCGTTAAACATTAAACTGGGTTTCTGTGTATGATCCAACAGATCAAGCCACTCACCCGTGTTGACAGATCTGGAGCCCTCTTTCCAAACCTTTTCGTCACCTCTTGGCCATTTTTCTTTGCCTGTTTCGTCTGTTTCTGGCGTGTATCCTTGAAGGAGAACAGTATGAGCAAATTGGTACTTGTAGCGCTTAACAGATATTTTAGCACGAACCAGTCAAAGTTCGTACATGCCTTCTAGGTCTTACAGGCTTTCCAATAGTCTTTGGATCAATAACAGAGGTCATGGTGAAAGTAAACGAGTCGAAGAGACTCGGGAAATCTTTTATTCAAGAACTAGTTCTTGGTCACGTCATGGGTAGATTTTGTCAGGTCCATCAAATATCGCTGATCAGAATACAAAAATACAAAATGGAATGAACTAGAACGGGCTTGAACTCGGATAATCACATCGAATGCTCCACCACAAATCAGAACGTCGTCGTGCTGGGCCGTGAACTGAAGCATAGAAGCATAGAAGTTTTATTACCCACAATAAGTGCGGAATCAGAGAAGAAACTTTGAGATACATAGGTTAAATCGTTCATGTGATGGAGGCTCTACTGTGACCGAGATAAGATAGCTTTGTTGTTTGTGTGAAGAGGAGTAAGGGCCATTATGTGTTAAACCTTGTTCTAATATCACTGTTAGAGCTTCAATATGACCGCCTCCCTTTTTCCCTATCCGATATCGATATGATCGTACTCGAGCAGGAAATATAGCACACCAAGGTTATATTGCAGATGTCCCTCGCACTCGAAGGAACTTGAATGATACTATCTTCCTTAGAGCTTTTGTATACACTGTCTGTGGGCATGCTCCAAGACTCACAAGAGGTATTTTCTATCACAGGACTTGCCTATATTGTCCGCCGTGCTTGGTCTTTTTTGGGTAGAGAACTGTTTTCTTGAGTAGCTTGATTAACGTTGTCGAGCTTCAGGCGTGTTTACGCATGAAGCTCACCAAGGCTCTATGTAGAGTCCTTGTCACTCACGTACCATATTTAGATACTCAAGTGATGTTATCCCTTTTGTGCTTAGTACGCACATAGGAGTTTCATCGTACAATTGGTAGATACAGTATTGAATATAGCGGCGATTCCTTATCTCTGTACACTCATCTATTCGATTTCTATATACTCGTTTTCACGGATCCCCTGTCGCTCGAGGTTCTTCCCTCACTGAAACCGCTCAGACTACCTTCCCCCACAAACTTGCGCAAGACTCATCTCAACCCCTGAGTCAGCATTTCAACGTTTACAGGGATTACATTCCCCAACAAATTGCAACAACTGTAAGAGATACATGATCATACATGATACAAACCCATTTTCTAAACAAATCTAAGAGAAAAGATGACAAGAAATCAACACGATTCTGAATCCCTCATTTTTTCGTTCACTTCAGCGATGCCATTTCCATCATGTTTAATTTGATCTGTGCCTGTGCCCTCGTGTGGAAGACCATTCCCGTTTTGCATGGTAGAACGCTGATGTAGCGCGTTATCCGGTCGACCATGTCGATCCCCAGCAGCTACGTGCTGTTCTGATGGATTGGTACTGTTCATGAACAACCCATCCGTAAAGTCTCGTCGGATTTCGATGTAATCAGTGGCAAATTCACCAATCTGTACGCCAAAGCCCGAGTCAGGTTTAGCTCGAAACTTTGGTGGTTGAAAAAGATTACCTCGACTTCGTCCATACCAAGAGATTCATCCTCGGGAGTGCTTCGAAGTTTCAACCCAGGTATCACATCGATAATTTTCGCAAGTAGGGCAGTTACGACGAAGCTGTACGAGCATGTTGCGCAAATGTATGTAAATTGAATGTAGAGCTGTTTCCAATTGTGATCCATAAAACCTCCTGGTGTAGATGTGTTGACACCATCAAGCCGGATAACCTCGTTCGTCCCAAAGAATCCGTTCAGGAAAAGGCCGACTATACCACCGATAGCGTGCTCCGCAAATAAATCCAAAGCATCATCAATTTGGAAGTGGAACTTTACTAAACACAAACATGGTCATGGACAGAGGATTCGGAGAGATAGAAATTACTTACACTTGGTAGCCAGATTGCATGCAGCACCCGAAACAACTCCGATTATCACCGAGGCCCAAGGATGCACGAATCCTGACGATGGTGTTGCGGCGACGAGGCCAGCAATGGTTCCAGAGCAGAAACCCACCATACTCCAATGTCTTTCGTATCGGTAATCCATTATACACCATACCATACCACCAAATGCAGCAGCGAGCATGGAGTTCCATATGGCGACTATCGCTCTGAGGTTGGCGCCACTGAGAATTTGGCTTGAACAAAGGCATAAAATCTGTGAACGATGATATAAAGCTCACAAGGCAGAACCACCGTTAAAGCCTAACCAGCCGAACCATAGCAGGAAGGTCCCCAGACAGACGAGCGAAACATTATGGGGACGGAAGTTAAGCAACTCCTTCTCCTGTCTACGACCTATGACCCAAGCCAGGGCTAATCCACTCACACCACTACCTATCTCGACCGGACCTCCACCTGAATACATAGTATCGTCAAATGACCTTCACGCGGGAGAAGAGTTGTGGAGTTTATGGCTTGCCTGCAAAGTCGAGTACTCCCCACGAAAATGCCCAGCCATTTGCTCCCCATACCCAGCAAGCCAAAGGACAATATACCAGTGTTAACCAAGCAAACGTGAGGACCATTGCGGGTAGAACTCGGCCACGTTCTAGGTTCCCCGTCAAAAATGGAATGGATAATTGATTCCAAAGGAATATCTAAGACGCACCAGCGATGCCGCCCATCAGGATTCCAATTGTCACGCAGGCAAATTCCATCTGGAAGAAGCTGTATAGAATTTCTGGAATAAGAGGGGAACCAGGGGAGGGATCCCCGAGTACTTTCATGAGACCGAAATTACGAAGATTTCCGATGTAACCGCTAGTGGCTGAGGATGAGAAGGCGAGAGAGTAGCCCCAGAACCACCACTGAAAAATGCCAACAGCATTGCTAGCTAAGAAGGATTAGAGTTTATGAACAGGCTCGATAATAGGTGTGGAATGTACCTGCGACAGCCCAGATCAACGATACTGTCAACAGAACGTTAGATCTGGCGACAAAAGCTCATTGGAAGAAGAGATATATACGCACAAGCGCTTTTTCGACGAGCGAGTCCTGAGTACAGGAATGCTAAGAAGAAGCGTGAACAATGGTCAGCAACGTCACGAGTATTCAAAATCAAAGTCGACTATGCGTACCTAGCCCAGGGACCATGAGCAGCACCATTGCGCCAGCCACGATAATAAACGAGACATCGCCGCCATCGAAGCTACAGTCTGGATGAGCACGACAATATTCAACCTTGAAAAGGACGCACGAAGTGGAATCAGCTCCTAAACAGAGATGACAATGATCATGAAATCGTGAACAAACGTATACACTGTATGTCTGGACAGAACGTACGAGGCAAGTAAGAGCGATGATCCTCAGCGACAGCACGTCCAGCAATGTCCATGGTGGTTTTCAGAGGTGTTCGCGTGGGGAAAGTGTCGGATTAATCCTTAGAATTGAAGTCAATGACACGAATGGAATTGGTGCGGCTTCTCCTGATGGTCACAAAAACAATTCAGAATTCGAATAGCCATGAAAAGGTAGGCATACGTGAGCTTTTTGGTGTATGGAATACAGCTCTGCTGCGTATGGCGAGACTGAGCAAGATCCAATGTCTGTCCTCATCGTTGACATTGAGTTCTTAAAAAGTTAGACGTTCCCGTGATCGCTCATAAGTAAACCGGCAATCGAGTAATCAGCCAGTATAACCTTTATTATAGAGCAGTAGTACAGTACATCGTAGATAATGCAGAAAGAGAACGATTAAGGACATGGGAGGTAATTGTCGTTATAGATCATGAATACGTGTAAAGTTGATCTGTGCCATTACAGGTAAACAAACTCGAACAGTATACGCTAAGGTATCATGCCAGCCTAGGAACGCACCAAAGTCAAGCTCTGTACGGAACGCGATGATGTTCCCCGCGAACGACAAGGTAAACTTTTTGCGATACTTATCAGATAGTTTCTGATGTCGGCAAAATAGTCGCTTCTGGAGTATATTCCCTCCGATAATCATGAGGGCGATGAGGGTTATGATATCTGGGATATTCATTGAGATTGTGTGGATGTACGGCTAGTTGGAAGGAAGGGGATCCCGAGGCAGTCGAAAAAATGCGATGTCTGAGGTGAGACCCAGTGAGCAGCCCTGAGATTTTTGAGGTAATAAGCAACGCATACATATACAAGAGCTGATGCGTCGGATCTCGCGAGGCTCCTTAGTGTGGCAGCCAGTGAAAGTCACTGTTGAAGCTCGGTGCAGGAAGGTTGAAGGAAGACTCAGATATACTCCTGCGTCCGCTATAGTTTGTCCTGGTGGTGCAAGGGAGAAAGCTTGAATACAAACAAAATTCAACACGTCGTTTATCCTTCCATACGAGATCACCGGCGGGCATCAAGCAAGCAATCCAAATACGGTCTACCTGGAGACACTTATTGTGCGCGAGTTTCATCAAGCGCACTGGAGTCCAGATAAGTAGTAGGATCAGGGTAACATTCGAATGCTGTACCGCTTCCGAGTCGGAGTTTTGGGTCCCATCAGATTTGAGGCCACCGTCTACAAAAACATGACGGTTTTGAGAAAATTTTCCCCCAACTTGCTGGTCAAGCTTCACCTCCGTTAACGTCTTTCACTATCATTTGAGGTAACTTGTCCCTGTTCCTCGACAAAGATTCATGGCTGACACGGCACACCTAGCTCGTTATGCATCGTTCTTGGCATCTTCTGAGCCTTGCTTTTATTGCTCTTATATCTGTCTCTTCTGTATGTACATTCCCTGTCGAGGTAAGCGTGCATCGTGATTTTTAAAAGTCCAGCGTCTCAGATGGATCCTCAGTTGCACAGTGGGGGATCACCACGGAACGACACGAGCACCTCACCCCCGGTCCCGAGCCACGGCACAGCCACCATCCGATGGTTGGAGCCAGCCACCAAATACGTCCTAGAACTTCGCCAAGCTCGAGAGATGATCCCCGAACTTGTGAAACAATCTGCAGACGTGTTGGGACTAGATGATTCCCCGAACAATCCCCTCAAAGTTGTCTATGACCCTAAAGGACCGAGCTTCGGCAACGCATATCGGTTTGGGTGGGTGAAATTCAAAATTTCTGGAGGAAGGGAGACTGAAGGAAAGGAAGTTGTGGGAATCATCTATGTAGGAGATGACGATTCAACCTCAGAGAAATGGGGATTGGGAAAGATATCTTTTGACCAGAAAACGGTCTTCCCTAAAAATCATGAATAAAATTCGTAAAGTTGTGTATGTTGAACTAGAGCCCAATTGGTACAAGTTTTGGTCACTTAGGAATAGTACTTTTTGCAGAACAAAGATGGTAACGACGAGAAGGTGGGCGTCATAGGTTGTCACACAAGTTTTAGTTACAGCTCCCATTCACTGATACATATGGGCCCTGGAGCTAATAAGTACACTCCATAGATAGGATCACCCTTGATTTTTTTCACACAATCCGCGATTTGTTGATCTATTTATCGCTTCATTATCCGGGTCCATTAGAGCAATCCTCTTCACAAATTTAAAGCACTTGCAACATGAACACGAATGATGATAGTAACAAGCAAAATGCAAATTGTCCATCTCATGATCAGGACAACACACACCATCCGCTTATCCACTTATCCACTCATGTTGATTTTGCGTAAGTGTTACGAACTGACTTTTTTTCAATTTCTTTTTGTCTATCTTATTATACTTTTTCCTTTATCTTTTCCTTTTCTTTCATTTACATACATGTTGTCAGCGACTCGATAGCTTTTATACTAAGCCAGGCGTCACACAGAGAGAATAGATCAAAAGATAATGGATAATGCGGGAGGAGTATGCCCTCAGATACTTGTCTAGCTACAGAGGAGAATAGACGAGATCAGAGATAGAGACTACTCTAGGAAATGCCCTATCTTATATACATATTCTGAAATGAACCCATGGGAACTATCTCACGTCATAACTGTGAAGCTATACAACGATCTGTCAATAGCTTGACAGACATGAGAGAACTCTCACACTGTCAATCTGTCAATAGTCTGACAGACATGAGAGAGTTGTGTTGACAGCGCGAGAATGACAGTCTGTCAATAGTTTGACAGATATGAGAGAAATGCGTTGACATTGCGAGAATGTCAAGGCTGTCACATGTATGTAAATGAAAGAAAAGGAAAAGATAAAGAAAAAGTATAATAGGATAGACAAAAAGAAATTGAAAAAGAGTCAGTTCGTAACACATGTGACAGCCTTGGCATTCTTGCAATGTCAACGCATTTCTCTCATGTCTGTCAGACTGTTGACAGACTGTCATTCCCGCGCTGTCAACACAACTCTCTCATGTCTGTCAGACTATTGACAGATTGACAGTGTGAGAATTCTCTCATGTCTGTCAACCATTGACAGATCGTTGTATAGCCTCACAGTTATGACGTGAGATAGTTCCCATGGGTTCATTTCAGAATATGTATATAAGATAGGGCATTTCTTAGAGTAGTCTCTATCTCTGATCTCGTCTATTCTCCTCTGTAGCTAGACAAGTATCTGAGGGCATACTCCTCCCGCATTACCCATTATCTTTTGATCTATTCTCTCTGTGTGACGCCTGGCTTAGTATAAAAGCTATCGAGTCGCTGACAGTGTCGTACCGGGGTACAGGAGCTGCTGATCAGTTTTCCGAATCCACGGAAGTCGTCTCTACGCTCTCCTGCGTCTCTGCAGCTCGGCCTCGAGTCTCGCGAGCCTTCTTCCGCTCACAATCTTCAAACCTATGCTTTCCGCCGCAGAAACCACAAAGTCCTAGTTTCTTCCGACGCTCCGCCTTGCTCGGGAGGAGTTTGCCGTCTGATCCTAGGTTAGCAGCAATCGACGATCGAGTCGATGCTGAACTCGTCGAAGACGAGTGGTTGCCTCCACTAGGCTTACCTTGTTTTCCCGATCCTTTGGTCGAGAAGGCCGCGGAGGAGGGTGATGGAGAAGAACTTGGCGAGTTCTTCGAGGAGGTAGTCGACGCCTTCGAGAATGAAGTCGCGACCGAGGAACGGGCATTTTCACGTTTCCGCTCTTCTTCCCGTCTCCAGTACCGGTTGTCCATGCGAAGGACTTCTTTCCGGTAGTCCGCGAGATTAGCGGGCTCTGGAAGATGGGCCATTTCGTCTTTGATACGGCTTGCCAAGCCGCATTGATATGCCCACTTAAGGGCTTGGGAGTCCCAGTTTGTAGACGCCGCGAGAGTGTTGAAACAGATGTTGTAAATCCGTACGTTGTCGGATTCCTTCATCCTCAACGTCCCGAGCTTGTCCTCGGCCTCTCCCTGTGCGTCGTATATACCGAAATTGTCCTGAAGTTCCTTCACCAGCGACGCGAAGGAGGACGTCCAGGCGGGCATCTCCGCGAGGTTTGGATCCAAAATGTCCGGCTCGAACCACTCCTTTGCGGCGCCACCTAGATAAGACAACATATAGTTGATCTTCCTTTGATCAGTAAAATACGTTGGGTGGTCAATAAAGACCAGAGATAAGGAAACTGTTAGGAGCGTGCGGATCAAGTGGACCTTCGATACCGTTATTGACAGTATCCTCGCTACGCTGCGCGGTCCGTATTAAGTTCGTTCGAGATCGAGATAGTATCGACTGAAGGTCGACGGGGTCGAACGAGGTATAAGTGTGGAGAGAGCAAGTGTTGTATGATTCCTGGGGTCGTACCAATTCGATATTAAAACTAAGGCTTCTACCTACGACCGCAAGTCTTATATGCTAAGTTCGCTATCTCCGGTATCGCTACAAAGTATCCTAAAGTAGTTACGACAAATCGGAAGTAGAGATAACGAGTACGGATAGGAAGACAGTGGACTAATGGGGAGAGGAAGGCGGTATGGTGTATAGCCTGTCCGAAGGAGGGACGACGGGATAAGGAGGATAGGTGGATGAGTATCACGGAAACAGATTACCTGATCCATATCATCGGTGCGTCGCATCGATGACGGACTTGATCATGTACAGTTGGTTGCGTCGGTACGAAGCGCTACGCGCGATGCGTACGACCGATGCGCATGATCGTAACAGTATCCCCCAATTAGGCTTTCGCCCTCGAAAGCCATACCTAATTATTCCATTCTAAGGTCGAAATAGTCCGAGAGTATCGAATGGATGTCGCGTCGTGATGGCGAAGTCATGTGATGTTGGTTTTCGAATCGTCGCGTGCGATTACATCAGCTAGCGCATATAAGAGGTCCTGGGAAAGTTGAACTTCAACATTTTCTCCTTCTTCAATGTCTACCACATCATCACCCACTTGTCCAGCCCGTTCTCCTACTCCGGTCCTCAACGACGAGGATGCGGACTTGCAGGCGTTTCTTGCGGCCGCGAAGCGCGAAGCGCAAGAGAAATGGGAGAAGTTGCGAGCGGTGAAAACGTCGGGAGTAGAGGAGAGAGCTGGGGAGGTTGGGGTTGGCCCTGTCGAGGCGAAGGGTAATGCTGAGGAGGAAGTCGTGGAAGTTGAGAAGGAGATTGTTCCGAAGATTGAGGCAAGGCCTCGGAAGGTCGTCACGAGAATGGTAGCGGGGTTACCTCGTAGTCGCGAGGTGATTCCGGTAAGTCTTTAGCTCAGCGACATCGAAGTTCCCTGACCAATGTAGATCATTCTGATCCCAAAGAAGCGTAAGGTTGAGCTGGTAGTGGCGGAGTCGAGTCGAAAGAAGCGAAAGGTGGTTCAGGTGAGTCATAGTGATTCGCATCTTGCTTATCTAAATCCTTCTCTTAGTCTCCGGTCGTGGTCGACACGGATTCCGACTCTATCCTGGTCCCGTTTTCCCGTCCCTGCGAACGATGCGTTCGCGGTGATCAAGTCTGTAGGCCGCAACCCAATGCTCCAAACGCGGTCGCCTGCGATAGGTGCCATGTCGCCAGGCAGAGTTGTTCCTTCCTCCGGAAGTCGAAGAGAGCGCGGGTTCGATCCCCGCCCAATGAATCCGACCGGGAGGAGAAGAGAGAGTTGCGTTACGCGATCGAGGAGTTGACGGTCCAGATTCGCGCTTTGGTGCGCCAAGGGCAGAAAGGTCGAGAGAGTCGCGGAGATCGTCGGGACGACCGGAAGGGAAAGGGTAAGAGGAGGGAGTCGACTCCTGAAACGGACCGCTACAGTTCGGAGTAGTGGTCGCGTTCCTCGTACCGCTCGCCTCGCCCACTCATAAATATAAACAACATCTTGTAATCATCATCGTATCATAGTGAAATCTTGCTTGCTACCTTTATAAGTGTGAATTTAAGTTGTGAAAGGATCGAAATCAATCGTATCCGTAGTTAATAAGAAGTAATAGGTTAGCTTAGTAGAATTAAGGAGTGAAAATAAAAGTAACGTAGCGGTGCGCTCAGTGCGAACATCGGTGCGAAACCTAAGTTGAGAACAATCACTCAATTTGCTATCACGGTGATTGTTCCCATCGATGTCGAAGAGCATTGATGAAGCATAGAGGTGCTATCGGAATAAGGGAATTAAAGAATCAAAGGTCCGGGTTTAGTCGGATAGCGAAGATGAAAAGCGGGAATAAATTCATCGGCATGGATTTCGTCGGCGGCTACCCAGGAGAATTCTTCGTCGGTACCTTCATAGCCAGCCCATCGAACAAAGTATCGAAGGGGGCATCGTTTGAATCTTCGGTCCATCTTCGAGTCCAAGATCTCGGCAACGTAGTACTCTTCCTCGCCATCTACTTCGATGGGTGGCGGAGGCGTTTGAACTCGATGCGGAATGGAGTTCGGAATTGCCGGTTCGAGTTGAGAAACGTGGAAGACGGGATGGATGCGTCGAAGGTAGTCGGGAAGTCGAAGTTTGTAGGATAGGGTGCCTGCACGATCGATAACTTCAAATGGTCCTAAGTATTTCTCTGAGAACTTCTCCGTAGGACGAGTAGACTTGATGTGTTTTGCCAGAACGAATACGTGCGAACCGATCGGAAACTCCGGAGCTGGAATACGTTTTCGGTCTGCTTGGTCCTTGTATTTTTTCTGTGCGTTCACGATCTCGTCGCGGAGGAATGAATGAAGCTCATCGAGATTTACGACCAGGTCTCTTGCGGTATCGGAACGGACATCGACTTCGGGGCGTACGGTGATGTTTGGATGATATCCCTTGTTGGCGTAGAAGGGAGTTAAGCCCGTGGAAGCATTCGGAGCGTTGTTATAGGCGAATTCAGCCATCGGTAGGAGTGCGGACCAGTTGTCTTGTTGGTAGGTACAATAGATCCGGATGTACTGCTCTAGGGTCTGGTTGACTCGTTCAGTTTGTCCGTCTGCTTCGGGATGGTAGCCCGAGGTGTAATGAAGGTTCATCGATAACGCTTGACCAAGTGCTCTGAAGAATGCGGAAACGAATTCCGATCCACGGTCAGAAGTAACATGGTTAGGTACACCATGCTTAGAGAATACATGAATAACGAAAAGCTCAGCTAGACATTCGGAAGTAATGGTATCGTCTGTCGGAATGAAGATTGCTTGCTTCGAAGCTCGGTCGACTACGACAAGGATCGCGGTGTAGCCGTTCGAGTCTGGGAGTTGTTCGATGAAGTCCATAGATATAGAATCCCAAGGTCGGATCGGAACTGGTAACGGTTTCAACAGGCCATAGGGTCGGTGTCGTCGAGGTTTGTTGCGTCCACAGGTGGTACATGATGAGACGTAGTCGCGAACAAATTCTCAGACCTTCGGCCAGGTATAGTGTTTACGAATAGCGAAGAGAGTCCGATTTTGACCGAAGTGACCGGATAGTGGATGGTCGTGGAAGTATCGTAGGACTTGTAGTCGAAGGTCGGAATGGTTCGGAACGTAGATTCGGTCATCGAGGCGGAGTAATCCTTCGGGGTCTAAGGTCCAACGAGGTTTCGTATTGTCTTTAGCAAACTCCAATCCTAGGGCGGAGTCAGCATCAAGTGTTAGAGCGTTCCGAATATCGGAGTGAAGGGTGTCGAAGTCCAGTATAACTGAAGCGCGAAGTATCGGCCCTTCTAGGAAAGTCGCTCGTAACGAAGTAGTAAATTGCTCGTTAGTAAATATCGGACGGAAGTTCTGTGGGTTTACTTGCGCGTAGCCGATATCCCCCTCTTTTGGATAGACGTCCCAGCGTCGAGTGATCGAGTCCGGTTTTGCTCCGAGTTTCCCAGGGCGGAAGTGAATGGTCATATTGAAGGTATGAAGAAATTCGGACCAGCGTACTTGTCGTCGTGTAAGGATTTTCGTCGTAGAGAAATATTCCAAGTTCTTGTGGTCAGTGACCACGTCGATCGGTGTTCCGGAACCTTCGAGGTAGTGTCGCCAGGCTCTGAATGCTTCGAGAATCGCCAACAATTCCTTGTCGTGAGTGTCGTAGTTCAGTTCAGCGCCTTGGAAGGTTCGAGAGAGGAAAGCAACCGGGTGAATTTCTCCATTGTTGTACACGATCGATAGGATAGCTGCGAGAGCGTAGTCGGAAGCATCGGTTTCCACGATCATTGCGAGGTTCGGTTCCCAGTGCGCGAGAATCGGCGCCGTCGTGAAAGCGAGTTTGAGATTGTCGAAGGCTTCCTGACACTCCGTAGTCCATAACCAATCGATGCCCTTCCGGGTAAGTCGATTCATAGCGTAGACGATGTCAGAATAATTATAGATAAAACGGCGATAAAAGTTTGCAAAACCTAAGAAGGATTGTATATCCTTGACCTTCCTCGGAGTAGGCCAGTCCACGATTGCTTTAACTTTGTCAGCAGCCATCGTGAGTCCTTCCGGGGATAAGATGTAACCAAGATATTCAACTGTGTCAACTCCGAATTCGCATTTGGATGGTTTGCAAATAACTTGTGCGCGCGGAGTCGCCGGAGGACTTCGCGGACATGCTCGGAGTGTTTCGAAGGATCGTCGGAGTAGATAAGTATGTTGTCGAGGTAGACGATCACACAGACGTCGAGTAAGTCTTTGAAGATATCGTTGACGAAACGTTGAAAAGCGGCCGGAGCGTTAGTGAGGCCAAACGGCATCACACGCCATTCGAAGAGCCGTAACGTGTTCGGAACGTGGTCTTCCATTCATTCCCTCCGCGATACGTACAGGTGGTAGCGTGTGCCAGGTCGAGTTTGGTATAGATCTTTGCTCGTTTTGGAGCGTCGAGTAGGTCAGAAATCAAGGTAAGGGGTAGCGATCTTTTTCGTGATCTTGTTCAAGCCACGGAAGTCTACACATAGTCGGAGCGAGCCGTCCTTCTTCGGAACGAAGAGTACGGGAGCGCCGTGTGGAGATGTCGAAGGTCGGATAGTGCCGGTGGCAAGAGACTGATCAAGAAATTCGCGAAGAGCCTCGAGCTCTTTTGGAGAAAGTGGATAAATTTGTCCGATAGGTGGCTCAGCACCTTCTTCTAAGTCGATCTTGAGGTCATAGGAGCGATGTTCCGGGAGGACTTCCGAGTCGATCTCGTCGAATACATCGGCGAAGTCGTGGTAGTCTTCCGGAATCTCGTTTTTGAGTGGTGGTCCTCAGTATCAGTTTTCGACAATCGTGCAGCAACTTCAGAGTGAACGGCATATAGAACAAGTGGTTCCATACCTGATTGCTTACAAGCGTGGTGGAAGGTACCGCGCTGACCAAAGCGATGTCTACTTCGTCGTGCCGTAGCGCGACGCCATTTGCATAACTGATGGGTAGAATAGATGGGTTCGAAAGGAAACTTGTCGGAGAGTGGTCGAGCCTTATACGAGTGCTGTATGGTGGGTTTGGAATACCGTTCAGCGGGTGTCGGATCGATGCGATTCGATGGTTCGAAAGGTACTTCTTCGGAGGTCGCGAAGGGGCCTGGCGAAGGAGCGGACGTCGGTGATTCGGAATGGTCGGTATTCTGGAAAGTAAGTGTTTTCGATACCCAGTCAATCGACGGATTGTAGTGGGAAAGAAAACCGTAACCTAAAACAGCCTTGCATGAAGAATCCAAAGGTGTGACATAAAAGTCCAAAGGTATAAGCTTGCCGGACGGAAATAAAATCGGTAGGGTACAAGTTTCGGAGATGGGCTTCGTTGTTAACGAACCATTGAAGAGTCGGAGGTTGATCGGAGTAGAAGTCGGAACGGTCGGAATAGAATTTAAATATACGAACTTTGTATCGATAAAATTGTCTGTAGAGCCAGATCGAGGAGAGTATCAAAAGAAATCGGAATGTGGGTCTTATCAAAAGTACATGGATAGATAATTGATCATAAACGACTTGGAGTGTAACGAAAGAGCGGACGCATTGAGAACAACTTCCCCACTGCTGGTACGAACCGGGTCAACGCAACTCTCGCTTCGTACCGGGGTACAAGAGTTGCGGACTATTTTCCCGATCCTACCGTCGAGGTAGACATCGGAGTTGCTGAAGAAGCGGACTCTTGCGCGGGGTTTGTTTGCCAGCTCTAACCTTAGCTCCCGAGCCCTACGCAGATTACAGTCAGCGAGTAGGTGCTTATTCGAGCCGCAGAAGTTGCACAATCCGAATTTTCGTCGACGTTCCTTCTCCGCAGGTGTGATCTTACCATCCGCGCCCATCGATTTGCGTAGGCGGGTTTTTGTTGGTTCAAGCCGTTGTTCGGAGTGTTCGGTTTGGAGTTCGATGTCGAAACTCTTACCTTGCGGTTTGGAGGACGTGATGTTGTCGAAGTCGAGGTGGATGGTGTGGCGGGGTTGTCGGATTTCTTCTGTTGAGTCTTCGTCTGCCCTCCAGAATTCCTATTCGCCTCACGCTTCTTTTCCTCCTCTCTTCTCCAGTATCGGTTGTTGATGCGAAGGACTTCTTGCGGAACTCTATGAGAGTCGTAGGTTCCTTATGCGTGCGAGCTCGTCTTTGATGCGGGATGCTAGACCGCGACTGTAGGCCCATCGGAGGGCGCCATGGTCCCAGCTGGTCATAGCGGCTAGGGTGTTGAATCGGATGTTGTATTTTCGAACGTTGTCGCTATCTTTCATCCTCAAGTTACCGAGTTTATCTTCGGAGTCGCCTTGCGTGTTGTAGAGACCGAAATTGTCCTGCAGCTCCTTGACCAGAGCTTTGAACGAATGGGTCCACGTCGGCATAGCAGTAACATCGGGATCGAGGATGTCGGGTTCGAACCATTCCCAAGCCGTACCGCTAAGGTACGAGATCGTATAATTGATCTTTCGCTGCTCGGTGAAGTATTCGGGACGATCGAGGAATACGAGAGATAGGGATACCAAGAAGTTCTTGAGTTTCCTGGGTTCGGAGCCATCGAATGCATCGGGATTCTTTACGATGGTCTTACCTGGTTCTGTCTCTTAGTCGACATACCAGCTAAAACCTTTTAGACCATCGATAGACTCTTTAAAAGAACTGAACGTAGCGAGAGTCATTGTCCTAATGCATCGGGATTGGTCGCGATCGAGCGTTACCTCGATCGTCTGGACCACCCGGTCCTCCGGAACCCCCAGGTCCGTCACCATCGTCACCACCATCATCTCCAGGTCCACCGGGCCTCCGGGACCGCTAGGTACGCCGGGGTTGTTATCTCATCGTTGTCGTCATCGTCGGAGTCGTCAGGCCCAGGGGGTTGTTTGGCGGCTGAGTGCCATCGCGATTGTCGAGGAAGTCGTCGTCTAACGCGTCTTCGGCTCCGGTGGGGGTTGGAACTGTCGCCGTACAAGGGATCGGAGTGTGATCCTTCTTCGGGGTCTGGACTACGATCTCCTGTCCATCTGCGGTGTACAAGATTTCGTAATCTACCTTCGGATTGTCGTTCCTACCGAGGACGTTGGATGTCGAGACTGAGGACATAGCGCTCGCGGATGTCATGGGGCCAAAACCTGGGTGTCGTGCTCGTTGAGAGCCTAGTGCGGATAATGATGCAGTGTAGGGTCCAACGGATTGCGCGTTGTTTGCAAACGGATTACCTTCGGGGTTTACCTGAGAGTGGTCGGGACTGGTGTTTCGATTGCTTCGAGTTCGAGGGGCCATATAGATTTGAACGAAAGGATCAGTAACAGCGTAGAGAGTAGAGTTTTAATATACTGTTAGGAGCGTGCGGATCAAGTGGACCTTCGATACCGTTATTGACAGTATCCTCGCTACACTGCGCGGTCCGTATTAAGTTCGTTCGAGATCGAGATAGTATCGACTGAAGGTCAACGGGGTCGAACGAGGTATAAGTGTGAAGAGAGCAAGTGTTATGTGATTCTGGGGAGTCGTACCAATTCGATATTAAAACTAAGGCTTCTACCTACGACCGCAAGTCTTATATGCTAAGTTCGCTATCTCCGGTATTGCTACAAAGTATCCTAAAGTAGTTACGACAAATCGGAAGTAGAGATAACGAGTGCGGATAGGAAGACAGTGGACTAATGGGGAGAGGAAAGCGGTATGGTGTATAGCCTGTCCGCAAGGAGGGACGACGGGATAAGGAGGATAGGTGGATGAGTATCACGGAAACAGATTACCTGATCCATATCATCGGTGCGTCGCATCGATGCCGGACTTGATCATGTACGGTTGACTGCGTCGGTGCGAAGCGCTACGCGCGATGCGTACGACCGATGCGCATGATCGTAACAGATATAAGCAATGGAAGAAAGTATTGAAGTTAAATACCGCGAAGGGATCAATGCGAAGCGATAGTCGGAGCAATCGTCGAAGCAACCATCAAAGCGATTGTCAAAGCGACCATCAAAGCGACCATCAAAGCGATTGTCAAAACAATCATCAAGGCGACCGTCGAACCGATCGTCAGGGCCACAGGTTGGACTTTGCATGGTCGTAACAGTGCCCCCCCATTAGGATTGAGCCCTTGAGATCCTGAATAGTAGTATGAAGTGTTTGCTGCAATATGTCAAGTTGAGGTAAAGTTCCATCGCAACCCTTGGGATCCAAGAACAAAGACTGCACATCAAAATCGGTGATTTCCGACAACTCGGAAGATGAGGAGAGGATGACGAAGAAGTAACTCTGTGGGGAGCTAAAACGACAGAGGACGATCGACATGATCACGAAGGTGGGTGGTAACGTTGTTTGAGGTTTGTCTTCTAAGCTCATCTGTTTTTTTGGTTGATAGTTTCCCTGATTCTGATGGCGATTGCGATGTTGAACGGAGATGATGACGAAGACGCATTTGCACTGGAGATCAAACACCTCGTAGATTGCGGGGTTGACGGACCCAAGTGGGGGATGATATACTTCGCTCCATGACCGTTCAAGAACAAATGGTAGGTGTAAGGTGTAATGGTTAGGAGAAAATGGAAGAGAATTGGAAACAGTGGAAAAGAAGGAAGCAATCAAGAGGATGAAGACGGTGAAAGTGAAAAGAAAGAGCACGAGAACAAGGAAGAAAAAGAAGTGAAGAGATATGCGGAGGAAAAAGGCGTGTGGATTAAGTCCGCGACAAACCGTTTGTACTTCGTATAGTAATCGATTGCTCTTTGTTTTTTGTTTTTTGTTGTTGTTTTGTTTGATAATGATGATTGGTTTTTTGGTGTTGTTTTTTGTTGGGAGTTTCATAAGTACGGGAGGTGATGGAATGAGGATTGCGATGAGTTTCGGAGAAAGAGGAGTTTGTTTTGTAAGTAATTATGTGATGCGACGATGATTGCCGCTGTTACATCTATGCCAAAACCAACTTTGCAATGGTCCGATCGAATCGAGAATTGAACCACACTGCTTTCACTTCATTGTTGGCTATGTATCTCTGGTTAGAGGATCCGTGTGCTTTCGGACGTGTTACTGTTATATTATGCAAGGGAGTTCACTATCATTCACACTCTACTTTGTTTTTGTTAACTCACCACACGATTGGATCAGACCGTCCGATCCGGAGCGGATGCGGTTGGTCCTTCACTTGTAGTTAACATCTATACATTCCTTCAACTGACACTTTTACATGTGTTATTTTTATTACTCTGGTTAGCTACAAGGATTAGTACTTAAGTAGACTTGTTTCGAATTGTTCCCCAGCTTGAAATAAAAAGTTACTACATCCCTTTTAAACATTACTCCTTCTTGATTACGCATAAATCTCGGATCCACCGGATGCACAGACAGTGTGATCCTCCGGAACCATCCTAATTATCGAACCTCACTGGGACACCCAGATAGCGTATAGGGAGCGTTGCTAATAGCTTCGCTGAAGTCCCATCACACTTCCGAGGGACCGTGTAGCCAACCACAGTTCCCACGCTTCGGAGCTTCGCACAGAGGCTCGGAGCCTCGCACTCATCCTCTCTGGTTGCACGACTATAACAGACTATAACAGCCGCGGAGTAGGAAAGTTTGAGGAGGATCATGATTAGTAAGTAAGTGATGTGATAGTCGTGAAGGAAATGAGGAGGATGAATGATATGTAAAGGACATAAGTAAGGATCATAGGGGACCAGGTTTGTGCGGGTAGCGGAGGTGGAAAGCCGGGACAAGTTTGTCCACGTGAATTTCGTTCGCGGCAACCCAGGAGAATTCCTCGTCCATACCTTTGTATCCTGCCCAACGAATGCAGTATCGTAGTGGGCACTTTTTGTATCGTCGATCCAATTTTGAATCCAATACTTCCGCAATGTTATATTCTTCCTCGCCGTCGACCTCGACGGGGGGCGGCGGAGGTTGAGCGCGATTGGGAATGGTGTTGGGTGTGTACGGTTCTAGTTGGGATACATGGAAGACGGGGTGGATACAATTAAGGTAGGACGGGAGTTTGAGTTTGTAGGATAAAGTACCAACTTGCTCGAGTATGGTGGAAGATCTGAGGTACTTTTCAGCAAATTTGTCGGTGGGTCGCGTTGTCCGGATGTGCTTTGCCAGCACAAAAACCTGTGAATTGATAGGGAATTCGGGGTGAGTAATGCGTTTTCTGTCCGCTTGCGTTTTCTGTCCGCTTGCGTTTTCTGTCCGCTTGCGTTTTCTGTCCGCTTGCTCTTTGTATCGAGCTTGCGCGTTAGTAATTTCGTCTTGGAGGAAAGAGTGAAGCTCATCAAGATTAACTGCGAAGTCCATTGCGCGATCAGAGCAGATGTCGATTTCGGGTCTTACCGTGATGTTTGGGTGATAGCCTTTGTTCACAAAGAACGGAGTTAAACCAGTAGATGCGTTAGGAGCATTGTTGTACACGAACTCCGTGATCGGTAGGAGTTTCACCCAGTCATTGTTGGTATGCGCAGTAGATCCAGATGTATTGTTCCAGAGTCTGGTTTACTCATTCGGTTTGTCCATTGGCTTCTGGGTGATAACTGGAGGTGAAGTGAAGTTTCATGGATAGAGCTTCGCCGAGAGCGCAGAAGAAAGCAGACACGAACTCCGAGCCACGATCGGAAGTGACATGGTTCGGGACTCCGTGCTTGGAGAAAACGTGATGGACGAATAACTCCACTAAACCTTCGGACGTGATTTTGTCATCCGTCAGAATAAAGATGCCTTGTTTAGAGGCCTGGTCAATGATGACGAGGATTGCTGTATGTCCGTCGGAGGAGGGCAGTTGTTTGATGAAGTCCATCGAGATTGAATCCCATGGTCGGGCGGGAACCGGAAGGGGTTTGAGGAGACCGTAAGGTCTGTGTCAACGGGGTTTGTTCCGTCCACAAACTGTACATGAGCTGACATAGTCGCGAACAAATTCCCGGATCTTCGGCCAGGTGTAATGGCGTCGGATTGAATTGAGAGTCCGGTTCTGTCCAAAATGACCTGAAAGGGGGTGATCATGAAAATATTGTAAAATTTTAAGGCAAAGGTTAGAATGGTTAGGAACGTAAATGCAATTGTCAAGTTTTAGCAGTCTATCATCACCTATTGTACAACGAGTATTAGTTTCGTCTTTGGCTAAGGTTAAGCCCGCGATCGCCTCCGGATCCTGTTCGATAGAATCGCGGATGGTGGAGTGGAGTGATTGTAGATCCATTACGATCGAAGCACGAAGCGCGGGGCCTTCTAGAAACATTGCTCGAAGAGAGGTAGTTAGTTGTTCATTGGTAAAGATAGGTCTGAAATTCTGCGGGTTAACTTGCGCGTAGCCGGTATCCCCCTCTTTAGGGTAGACGTCCCAGCGTCTAGTGAGGGCATCGGGTTTTGCACCCAACTTACCCGGACGAAAACGGATCACCATGTTGAACTGGTGAAGGTATTCTGACCAGCGAACTTGTCGCCGCATGAGGATTTTGGTGGTCGAGAAGTATTTGAGATTCTTGTGGTCAGTAACCACATCGATTGCGTCGCCCAATCCTTTGAGATAGTGACGCCAAGCTTTGAAAGCCTCGAAGATAGCGAGGAGCTCTTTGTCATGAGTGTCGTAATTAAGCTCTGCAGCTTGGAAGGTTTGGGATAGGAAAGTGATGGGATGAATCTCTCCGTCCAGTAGGAGGATTGTGTTACGACCATGCCAAGTTCAACTTCCGCGGGCCCGACGATCATTCCCCGGTATTTGACTTTACTATTTTCTTCTGTCGCAGAGCTTACCTCCGCGATCCTGTTACACTTGGTTTTATATCCCTCACACTTAGCCGACTTTTTATATATCCTTTTATATCATTTCCTTTATACTTTCCCCTTTTATCTTCCTCATGTTCGACCATACTATTCTAGGATACTATCGCTTAGCGACCCTTAGGTAGCGACTACAGTATAAAGCTACAAGAGTAGAATAGTTGGTCCTTAGTTTAAATATCGACTTTGATAGCGCACTCATACAGTGTATTTCAAATAGAGATTATTCTCAACCTCACCTTAAGTACGATCGCGTGAGTTTCTCCCGCGATCGGAATTACCCTCAACCTCGCTTTCGGACAGCGGCGTGTCGGGGATGCTATTAATAGTAGCGTCAACGTCCGACTACCTTTCCGTAGGTACACCCAACCCTCACCGGGATTTATCTCGGTGTTCGGTCTTTTACCCCGCGGACTTATAGTCCGCGATCCAACTTCTCCCTACGACCTGTGCATGATCATAACAGATTGAGAGGATCGCGGCTAGCGCGTAGTCCGATGCGTCGGCCTCGACGATAAGGGGCAGGTTAGGTTGCCAGTGCACGAGGATGGGAGCGTGAACAAAGCTGTCTTTGAGTTTGTCGAAGGCTTCCTGGCACTCTTTGGACCATAACCATGATACGTCCTTTTGCGTGAGCCGTGTCATTGGAAGAACAATTTCGCTATAATTGTAAATAAAACGTTGATAAAAGTTAGTGAAACCTAAGAAAGATTGAACGTCTTTGACTATGCGGGAAACCGGCCAGTCAATGATAGCTTGAACTTTGTCTTTCGACATCGTTAAGCCCTCCGGAGAAAGAATGTAACCAAGATACTCAACCGTGTCAACACCCCATTCACATTTGGCGAGGTTTGCAAACAGGCGATGTTTTTGGAGTCAATGGAGAACCTCGCAGACATGTTCACGATGAGATTTCTCGTTGTCCGAGTAAATGAGTATATCGTCAATGTAGACGATAACATTAACATCTAACAGGTCAGCAAAAATGTGATTAACGAAACGCTGGAAGGCCACAGGAGCGTTGGTAGGACCGAATGGCATAACCTTCCATTCATAGGAACCCCAACAGGTCCTGAAGGTGGTTTTCCATTCGTCGCCTTCCGCAATTCGGACTAGATGATATGCGTGAGTGAGATCGAGTTTGGTATAAAACTTAGCTCTCTTAGGAGCGTCCAAGAGATTAGAAATAAGGGGTAAAGGATAACGGTCTTTTTTGGTGATTTTGTTAAGACCGCTCTTTGAACCCTTGGTCATGTTCTTTGGCCTAACAAACTCACCCGCTATGTTTCAAACCCTCATGAACTCAATTTTTGCTGACTTGATTGCCTCTGGAAAGGTGGCTGTATATCTAGATGATATTCTCATCTTCACCGAAACCCTAGAAGAACACAGAACCGTGGTTCACAAAGTCCTCACCCGTCTGGCTCAACACGATCTCTATTTACGACCCGAAAAATGCGAGTTCGAACAAACGTCCATTGAATACCTGGGACTTGTCATCAGTGAAGGGGAGGTACGGATGGACCCAGTAAAGATCGAAGCGGTGAAAAACTGGCCAGTCCCTACTGTCACAAAGAGGTGACGACAGCGGCAAGACTGAGTGGAAGCTTAGACGGAAGCGGACGGATACTGATCCCAACGACAAAGTTATATTCATAATAAATACTGAAGAGTAAGTAAAGACATACCTGATCCCAACGACAAAGAGGTCAAGATAAGGGATCAGGTTGTGGGGGCTGGCTTATATATACAAAGGTAAGGTACGGGAATCATGATGTCATACTGTATAGTTCAGGAACAAGGAATGGAACGGAATGGACTGGAAGGTTCCGGATCGGGTATGATAGGTAACAGTGATGGAATGATGTATTGTAAAGAAAAGGAAAATAATAGGGGCGGCTCACTTCATGACATTACCCCCCTCCTTATGACCATTGCCCTCGATGGTCAAGCCTTCACTGCCCGGGGATGTTTCTTGTGGAATTTTTGGACGGTAGCTGGCGCATGTTCCAAATTTTGTGCCGGTTCCCATGAATTATGCCCTGCGTCGTAACCCTTCCACTTCACCAAATACTCTAACTTCTTCCATCTAACCCGACTATCCAAGATCTCCTCTACTTCATACTCCGGTTCGTCTTCATCCTCAAGGTACACTGGTTCTGGTGGTGTCGCAATCTGGCCGTTGACAGCATTTCCTCTCCATGGGTATAGCTTGTCGACATGGAAGACAGGGTGGACCCGGTCGAGAGACAATGGTAGGTCCAGGCGGTAGTCGAGAGGTCCAACTTTGTCCAGGATTGTGTATGGTCCAAGCTGTCGATCCCCAAGCTTCTCGCTAGAAAGCTGGAGCTTGATATCCTCTGCACTTAGCCAAACCTGATCTCCCACTCGGAATTGATGCGCTTTCCGTTTTCCCCTCTCGTAGCTTTCCTTTTGCTGTCTTTTCCCCAGGTGTAGTGCTGCGCCTGCATCCTGTCGTGCGTCCCGAAGTATCTGAATCCGGTCATCCACCGCCGGAATCCCACTGCGCTGCCCCACTGGGATGTTGAACAGGGGTAGGTAGCCATAGGTAAGTTCGAACGGGGACATTCCAATCGCCGAGTGAGTGCGGGAGTTGATCACGAATTCCGCCATCGGTAAGTGCTCTGCCCAGTCATCCTGGCGGCGCCCCACATACAGCCTGAGGTATTTTTCGACTTCCTGGTTGGCCCGTTCGGTTTGGCCGTTGGCTTGGGGATGGTAACCTGATGTGAGGTTCGATTTGATCCCGAGGCGGGAGAGTAGGGATCGCATCAGCTTTGCTGCAAACTGGGGTCCCCGATCCGATACGAAGCGAAGCGGGAGTCCATGCAGGCGAAAAATTTCGCGGTAGTAGATGTCTGCCACACCTTCTGCGGTGATGGAGGTACTACAGGGGATCGCGTGGATCTGCTTGCCGTAGAGGTCGGTACAAACTAGGATGGCGTCGTGGCCTTGCGAAGAAGGCAGCTGTGTGATCAAGTCCACTCCCACTTCCTCCCACAGGCCCGTCGGAACCTCCAGGGGTTGTGTTACTGCTCGCGGGTGCCTCTGTATCTTCTTCCTTGCACAAGTCTCGCACCCTTCCACATACTTTTCGACGAAGGACCGTAAAGTGGGCCACCAGAAGTGAGTGCTGACCAGGTCGAGGGTGCCGTGAAGTCCTGGGTGAGCGGCTGTTGGATTGTCATGGCATTGTCGTAGTACTTCAGTCCGCAGGCTATTGTCCGGTGGAACGTATACTCTACCCCGGTGGTACACTAGTCCATTGTCCTCCTCCCATTCTGCCACTCCGTTGGTTAGCCGTCGAAGCCCCTTCTTCTTCAATTCCTCCAATCCTTCAAGTACCTCCGCCTCCTTCTGCGACGCCCTCCGGATTCGGTCTTCCAGTGGATTCTGTAGTGTAGCTGCTGCGATTTCCAGGAAATGGGTTGGCTTCAAAACTGTTTGTTGCCGGTTGTCGTCACTGTCTAGGACCTGATGCACTGCCATGCGCGAAAGAGCATCAGCTTGTGTATTCGCCTTGCCTGGGCGGTGAGTTAACTGGAAATCAAACCGTGATAGCCATAACGCCCATCTTGCCTGCCGCCGACTGAGGTCCTGAGCCGTTCGCCAGAATTCGAGGTTTGCGTGGTCGGTGAGGATTTCAAATGGTTGTGGTGATCCTTCCAGGAAACTCCTCCAGTCCTTCAGTGCTTCGATGATGGCCAACATTTCTCGGTCGTAGATTTCGTAGTTTCGTTCTGCTGGTTGCATGGAGGCTGATCGGAATGCCACCGGGTGCCACTGGCCATCGTCTTGCAGCTGCATTATTGCTCCTCCGGTCGCAAAGCCTGATGCATCCACCTCAAGTCGTGTGAGCCTATCAGGATCCCAAAGAGCCAGTACTGGTGCTGAGATGAACGCTTCCCTCAGGGTGTCGAATGCCTGTTGCTGATGTGTTCCCCAATCAAAGCTGATGTCCTTCTTGGTCAGGTCGTTCAGGGGTCGTGCTATGCGGGCAAAGCTCCGTATGAATCGTCGATAAAAGTTAGCAAAACCCAAGAATCCCCGCAGCTCCCGCAGGTTCTTTGGAGTTGCCCAATCACGGACTGCAGCTACCTTTACCGGATCCATGCGCACCTCCCCTTCCGATATCACCAAGCCCAGGTATTCGATCTGACGTTGTTCGAACTCACACTTTTCTGGTCGTAGGTAGAGGTCGTGTTTCTGTAGCCGTGTTAGTACCTCCCGCACTATCTGTCGGTGTTCTTGTAATTTGTTGCTGAAAATGAGGATGTCGTCTAGGTAGACGGCTACTTTCCCTGCTGCCACTAGATCGGAGAAGATGGAGTTCATGAGAGCTTGAAAGGTGGCAGGGGAATTAGTGAGACCAAAGAACATTACACGAGGTTCAAATAACCCTCTGTTGGTTGCAAAAGCTGCCTTCCACTCATCACCCTCCTTTATTCGAACATTGTTGTAACCCCATCGGACGTCAAACTTGGTGAAATACCGTGCTCCCTGTAGGCGACTGATGATGTCGGCCACAAGTGGTAGCGGGTAACGATTCTTTATGGTAACCTGGTTAAGTTTCCGGTAGTCTTGTACAAAGCGGAGCTTCCCATCCTTCTTTTTCACGAAGAAGACTGGCGAGGACAATGGAGACTTGGAGGGGCGAATATAGCCCTTTTGCAGGTTGTCATCTAGGAACCGATCGAGTTCAGCTTGCTCGTTCAGCGACATGGGATAGACCTTGGTACGCATGGTTTCGGGTGCTCCAGGGATTAGCTCGATTGCGTGGTCCCAGGGTTGGTGTCCTGGCAGTCGTTCGGAAGCGGCTTCAGAGAATACCTTCTGGAAGTCCCGATAGGGCTCTGGGACCATCTCTTCAAAGGTTTTCAGGGGTTTGGCTTTGTGTGTCTGTTCCGCTAACTGTTGGGAGTAGGTGAACCCAGCGGCGCACCAGACCTCCTCTGTCTGTTCCTGTAGAATGCCTGATCTCACCCATGCACGTCGGGTTCGCCGGTTGGCTCGAATTCGGTGAATGGGTGACTCTTCCTCCTCTTGGTCGATTGTACTTGACACGGGTTCTGGGGTTTCCGTCATCCAAATGTTTTCTTCCTCTTCCTCTTCTTCCGTCGTTGACTGTTGCGGTTTGACCGAGAGTCGTCCTCTCTCCCAGTCAATGTCTGGGTTAGCCTTCCATAACCAAGGGAGTCCTAGGATGAGGTCCTCGCTTCCCAGGTTAGTGACAAGCAGGTCTGTCCAACGTTCCTGACCATCGACTGTTAGGGCTAAACGTGTGAAGTGCGTAATCTGCCCTGCCCGGTTGGCAGAACCATCGATGTTGAAGATCCCGATTGGCCTTTTGAGTGGAAAGGTCTTTACATGGTGACGAGTGACGAACTCTTGGTTCAAGAACAGAGCAGTGGCTCCGGAATCGACCATGGCCGCAGTTGCTATACTATGATTCCTCCCTCTTAATTTCGCATTGATTCGGAAGTGGGACGAACTGGAGTTCAATTCCAAAACGGTAGATATTTTACACGAGGGGACAGAATCATATGCGGAAGTAGAATGTATAGCAAATTGGTTAACGGGTGCTCTCGGTGCGGCCGAGACGGGCACCCGCTTCAAAAACCCTCCTGAGATTCAGATGCTGGGGCCATGGCATTAGCTCTGTTCAGGAGTTCCTGCAGTTGAGCGATCTGGACGGAGAGATCGGGGGTAAGCGGAGATGGTGGGGCGGGCGCGGGAATGGGAACGGAGCAGAGGCTGCAATTTGGACTGATTCATTTGGAAATAGGGAGAAGGGCATTGAGGACGAGGCGGAGACTTGTTGTCGACGGGGTTGTTGACGCTTACCCCGGCCTCGCTCTAACCCCATGAACTTTCTTGGCAGACCGATTCCAGGTGACCTCGTCGACCACAGTAGCGGCATACTGTGTCCTTGTACGAGCAGTTCTTCTTTTCGTGGTTCTGTGCACCACAGCCGTAACATCTGCCTCTCATCTGTGCCACAAAACTCTCCCTACTATTCCCGCTGGTATGCGTGGCATCGACGTCCATGGCGTAAGAGTTGGAAGGGGGAGGGGAAGTGTGAGAGGTGCCCAGATTACGGCCTGTCATGGTAGGATCATGCAGAAACACATCCACCGAGACTGCCCGTCTGATTGCCTCCTCTAGAGTGGGGGCTATCCCCTGGGCAATGTTAACCACGATGAGATTTTGTCGGATCTCGGGGTTAAGGCCACTATGGAATCGCTCGCGTAGGTCGATGTCCGAGAGTCCAGTTCGATCACCAATGTCCTTGAACTTTTGTGCGAATTCCGCTACGGTCTGGCCTTTCCCCTGTTTGAGGTGTTGGATCGCATTCCGGGCCTCCATACCTGCATCGATTGATTCAAATCGAAGTGAGAAGGCTCGCACAAAGTCTTCCCAGCGTCCGTTGAATGGTGTCCTTCCATGGCTGAATTCCAAGAGGTATGGGGTGGCCCAGTCCGCCGCGTTTCCTGAGAAGAATCCTAGGGCTGCCTTTATCAGCTTATCTTCCTTGCCACTCAAGTCCGTTTGTTCCATCGCCCAGCTCTGGATCTGAGCGATGAAACGACGTGCTTCCGCACTGTTGGTGCCCTTGAAGAGCTCCGGCTTGTTCATGCTCATTTGGCCGTGGCCTTCTGTAGGTTGGCAGTGAGCTGAGCTACCTGTTCGATAAGCTGAGTCATGAGTTGATTTGCATCAACTGGGGTAGGAGTGGACATGGCTGGTGGAAGGGTGACTGGACTCGGGGTAGTGGCGGTGATAGGTATGAGCGGTGTCCCGTCACTGAGGGATTCTTCTATGCTAATAGAATTAGCAGTGGCGTGTGGGCAGGGTTGAGAACTGCAATCAGCCCAGTTCTGGTTCGGGGGGCGGTGGATATGAGTTCGGTCTTTAGTGTCAAAGGCGTGCGGGTAGGCAGAGCAGTCAATGGTAGACGTGGTGGAAACAGATCCTGCAAGGATAACCCAATCGGTAGGTTATCAGTGCAGTAAAAGATCTTGACCTAATGTCACAAAGAGGTGACGACAGCGGCAAGACTGAGCGGAAGCTTAGACGGAAGCGGACGGATACTGATCCCAACGACAAAGTTATATTCATAATAAATACTGAAGAGTAAGTAAAGACATACCTGATCCCAACGACAAAGAGGTCAAGATAAGGGATCAGGTTGTGGGGGCTGGCTTATATATACAAAGGTAAGGTACGGGAATCATGATGTCATACTGTATAGTTCAGGAACAAGGAATGGAACGGAATGGACTGGAAGGTTCCGGATCGGGTATGATAGGTAACAGTGATGGAATGATGTATTGTAAAGAAAAGGAAAATAATAGGGGCGGCTCACTTCATGACACCTACTTCACTCCGCGATCTCTGAGGTTTCTTGGGCTTTGCTAACTTCTATTGATGGTTCATCGAAGGATTTTCAAAGAAAGCGCGACCACTTAATGACCTTACACGGAAAGACATCAAATGGCAATGGGTGACGGCGCAACAGGAAGCATTTGAATCATTAAGAGACTCCTTTACCTCAGCCCCGATTCTGGTCTTATGGGACCCAGGAAAACCGATGCAGATGAAGTAGATGCCTCGGGATTTGCTTCAGGGGTACACTGCTCCAACTACTGTCAGCGACTCGATAGCTCAATACTAAGCCAGGCATCACACAGAGAGAACAGATCAAAAGATAATGGATAGTGCAGGAGGAGTATGTCCTCAGATACTTGTCTAGCTACAGAGGAGAATAGACGAGATCAGAGATAGAGACTACTCTAGGAAATGCCCTATCTTATATACATATTCTGAAATGAACCCATGGGAACTATCTCACGTCATAACTGTGAGGCTATACAACGATCTGTCAATAGCTTGACAGACATGAGAGAATTCTCACACTGTCAATCTGTCAATAGTCTGACAGACATGAGAGAAATGTGTTGACATTGCAAGAATGCCAAGGCTGTCACATGTATGTAAATGAAAGAAAAGGAAAAGATAAAAGAAAAAGTATAATAGGATAGACAAAAAGAAATTGAAAAAGAGTCAGTTTGTTACGAACTGACTCTTTTTCAATTTCTTTTTGTCTATCTTATTATACTTTTTCCTTTATCTTTTCCTTTTCTTTCATTTACATACATGTGACAGCCTTGGCATTCTCGCAATGTCAACGCATTTCTCTCATGTCTGTCAGACTGTTGACAGACTGTCATTCCCGCGCTGTCAACACAACTCTCTCATGTCTGTCAGACTATTGACAGATTGACAGTGTGAGAATTCTCTCATGTCTGTCAACCATTGACAGATCGTTGTATAGCCTCACAGTTATGACGTGAGATAGTTCCCATGAGTTCATTTCAGAATATGTATATAAGATAGGGCATTTCTTAGAGTAGTCTCTATCTCTGATCTCGTCTATTCTCCTCTGTAGCTAGACAAGTATCTGAGGGCATACTCCTCCCGCATTATCCATTATCTTTTGATCTATTCTCTCTGTGTGACGCCTGGCTTAGTATAAAAGCTATCGAGTCGCTGACACAGTTCGTAACATCACCCTCTCCTCAGGGCACGAGTTCCACGATGTGCTTGTTGTAAAAGAAAGTTTTCAGAGGGTAGTGAAGCGGGATTGGGTTTGGTGTCGGCAAGAGGAAGAGGACGAAACAATTCTGTAGGGAACAAGGAAATAGGGATTTCAATTCGACGAAATATTGCGGGTTTTGGTTTCGTCGGATTCTTTTCATGGAATTCCTTGAGCAATTGGTCAACATTTGTGAGGTTTGATCGCGGTTCCCAGGTCTGTTCATGTGAACCGTATCCTTTCCACTGGACTTTGTACTTGATTCCTCGTCCTACTTTCTTCGAATCAAGGATTTCTTCTGCTTCAAACTCTTCTTCTCCTCCTACAACTACAGGAGGCGGGCGTGTGTTTCGGGGTTGTGTAGGAAAACTAGGTTCTTTATATGGAGTGAGAAGAACTTTGTTGAAGACATTGTGTACATGTTTCCATGTATGTGGGATTTCCAGTTTATAGGAGCTGGCGCCTATCTTCTGTTGGACTGTAAATGGTCCATATCTCTTATCGCCTAATTTCTTCATTGGACGATCTACTGAAAGGTTAGTTCCTTCTAACCAAACCTTGTCACCAACCTTGTACTCTATACCTTTCTTTCTCTTTCCGTCATACTGCCTCTTCATCTCTACCTTTGCTTTCTCTAAAGCTGATCCTACTTCCTTTCGTATCTTCTTCATTCCATCTACGAAAGCTTGTACTGAGGGGTTGTCCGAAGTCATTTGAGTTGCTGTGCCTTTATACGGGTGTCTTCCTGTATCTGCGTAGAAGGGAGAGACTTTCGTCGCTGAGTGAACTTTGTCATTGTAGTTGAACTCTGCTAAGGGTAACCATTCGTGCCAATTATTTTGTTGGTAATTAATGAACAAACGGAGATATTGTTTGATCTCTTGGTTTGTTCGCTCCAATTGACCGTTTGTCTGTGGATGGTATGCCGTAGTAAAGTTCGCTTCAATGCCTAACAGCCGATAGAGTTCCTTCATGAACCTCGAGTGATACTGTGGTCCTCAATCATGAACTATCTTGCGTGGAAGTCCATGGGTGGAGAAGATGGAATCTCGATAAATCTTTGCCATTCCTTCTGAAGTGACTGTAGTATGGGTTGGTACAAGTCTCAGTCTCTTTGTGAAGTGGTTGATGAAGATTGCAATTGCATTGTAACCGCCAGATTCAGGAAGTTCTCCAATCATGTCAGTACCAATTACTTGCCAAGGTTCAGTTGGAACGGTGTGAGGATGAAGATGTCCAATGGGTCGAGTGCCACTTCTCGCAACCTTCCACATACTTTCCAGCATCCCGAGTAATTCCTGGCCACCAGTAATCACGAGTGACGAGTTCCGCTGTTTTGTACTGTCCAGGATGTCCTGCAAGTGGTGAATCGTGGTACTTAGTAAGGATTTTGGACCTAAGTACTCTGTTCTTCGGTACATAGATCCGTCCTTTCCACTCAATAATCCTTTCAGTTTCTTTCCACTCAGGGTTTTTGGCATCGAGGTTATCTTTTACAAGTCGATCAACATGGTTTCGATTCTTTTGGATTTCCAACAGGAATACATCTTCTGGTGAGGAGATATTAAGGGCGTGAATCAATTCTGGCTTTAGAAGGACAATGTTCTCATTGTCCTTTTCCCCCGTCTGAAGACCTGTCATCCTTGACAGTATATCAACTTTAGCCATTGTCTTTCCTGGTCGGTGAACTAGATTGAAATTATATTCCGCAAGTTCAAGAACCCATCGAGCTTGTCGTCTATTCAGCTTTTGGGGTTTCTTGAAATATTGTAGGTTTGCGTGGTCTGTAAAGATTTCAATCTGTTCTTCAGCTCCAAGGAGATATTGACACCAATCATCGAGCGAGTCCATAATCGCCATTAATTCCTTGTCATAAATCTCATAGTTTCTCTCAACTTCATTGAGTGAACGAGATCGGAATGCTACAGGCCACCATTTTCCATCGACGAATTGAGAGAGACAACCACCATTTGCAAAGTCAGATGAATCAGCTTCAAGTCTAAACTTTCCGTGATTTCGGGGAATGAGGAGGACTACTTCTTCACAGATTCGACGCTTGAGTTCGTCGAATGCATACTGTTGCGCCGCTGTCCATTCCCAGACTGCATTTCCGGTAAGTTTTGTCAATGTCTTGGCAACTTTGCTAAATCCTCGAATGAATCACCTGAAGAAGTTACAGAAGCCAAGGAACTGTTGGACATCATGTTTCTTCAATGGGGTTAACCATTCTTGTACAGCTTTGACCTTCTTCGGGTCCATTCAAATTGTTCCATTCTCAATGATTATTCCAAGGTACTCTATGGATGTTTTCTCAAAGGAACACTTCTCAGGCTTGAGAAAGAGTTTGTGTTCTCGAAGAATATCAAGGACCCGGTTTACAATTATTCGATGACTTTTCAAGTCATTTGTAAATACGAGTATATCATCCATGTAGACTATAACGTGTCCTTCATTTATCAAATCTCGAAGGATATGATTCATGAATCCTTGAAACGTCGCTGGTGAATTGGTTAATCCAAAGAACATAACAGTTGGTTCGAATAATCCTCGATTGGTCCTGAACACGGCTTTCCACTCATCTCCTTCTTTGATCCATATATTGTTGAATCCCCATCGGATGTCCATTTTTGTGAATATCTTAGCGCCCTTCAATTGATCAATAAGCTCCTGAATGAGAGGGAGTGGATATCGATTTTTAATCATCATTTCATTCAGTTTGCGATAGTCTTGTATTGGTCTAAGGGTACCGTCTTTCTTTTTGATGAAGAAGAATGGTGAGGCCATTGGGGATGTTGAGGGTCGAATTCGTCCGGTTCGAATGTTTTCTTCAAGGAATGCATCCAACGCTTCTTGTTCCTTCGGGTTCAAAGGATATATCTTACAATCGAGTGGTTTAGAACCAGGCGTTAACTCGATTGCATGATCCCAAGGGTGTCGTTGTGGCAATTGATCAAATTCCTTTTGACTGAAAACATCTGGGTATTTGTTTATATACGGAGTGGAAGTGTCGAAGTGTTTTCGTGTTTCTTCTTCCGCCTTCTTCTCTGTCCATTTCCTGGAATCTACCTGTTCTTGTACATATCGATCCCAATCAAACACGAAAAGTCTCTCGCCATCTTCAAGTACCGCTCTTGTTTGAATGTCTTCAGGTGTCCAAAAGTGAGGATTATATCCGCACCAAGTCGGACATCGGTCAAAAGTAACTTCTGATTTAACCCAGTCAACACTTGGATTATGATGTCGCAACCAATCTAGTCCTAGGAAGATGTGTTGTTCTCCAAGATTGACAACGCCAAACTGAACTCATTCCGAGTGGTCTCCGATAGTTATACGGACTTCAGCATATTTGGTTATTGAGCCATTCTCGTTGAGTGTACCGTCAGCATTGTAGACAGGTATTCGAATAGGTAAATCTTTGGTTACAATCATGTTGTTTTACAAAGTTTGCGTCAATGCATGAACCTGTGGCTCCACTGTCGACTAGTCCTTGTGTAACTATTTGCCTGTTGTCCTCTAGTGTTTCGACAATGACTGGGAGTTTCAAGCTTTTTCCGTGTGTTCCACGGACGTAGCTTTTCTTTGTTGTGAGACTCTTAACAGCTTTGACTGCTGTTTTCCAGTTCAATGCTCGTATTTCCATGATGGTTTCCTCCGAAGCTTCTCTTATTCGCGAGGAAGGTACCCATGTCCTTCAAAGTCCAACGGCTTTTGGAAGTTCCCCTTCCTTGAGCCTTTGAGCAGTCCATTCAGCCGTGCCGGGTTCGTATTGTATAGGTTTTTGTTAAGATCATGCGACTCCGGAACCGCGGAAACTCCCGCGATAGGATCGCGGAGATTGACGGTGATGCGAGGGGATCATTCCCTCGCAGATGAGAGGAACGGTTCGCGGAGTGAGGGGGATAGTTATTGGACCTTGACACTACTATTGGTAGTGTCCTCAACACGTCGAGTGTCCAATGGTAAGGGTAGAAGCTCCGGATCACGGACATCGCTCCCGCGATCATCGGAACAGTGTTGAGTATGCATCGAGGACGTTTACAACATCCTGGATACAAGAAGAGGGGCAGATCTAAGTCGATATTCAAGCTGAGGACTACCTATTCTACATCGAGGCTTTATACATACTCTATGTAAGGGTTGCGTATGTACTATCTCCAAATAGGTTAGTCGACATGAGGAAGAACAAAGGAATGGATATAAAAGGTATAGTACGGATCAGATTTCGATCCGGAGAGATAATGGGCAATTCCCTCGCGGAGTTATACTCCGCAAACGCGGGAATTGGATTGCGGGATCGCGGACTTACCGCGATCCGCATACATATAACAGTTTTTTAAGTACTTCGGGTTTTTTATGAGTAAATGCAGAAGCGTGTTTTTCTACATTATTATATTTGATAGTGAAATCAAGTCCACTATCTACTATGTCCGAAGTATTTAATTTAGAACGCTCCACCAGACCTATATCTACTGGGGAGCTCTTATAAAACCCATACTATTCACCCAGGCGGTGAATGAATTCATGTCCATACCAGCTGGTAACCCTGGTGCTACATCTACACTATTTACGTTAGTTTCTTCACTAACATTGTCGAAAGAAGGGTTGGTCTTCAGGTAGACCTGCGAGAGGCTACAGTCGGGTCCTTAGTTACTATGTTTGTAGATAGCTTTCCCTGTCGTTAACCTCTAACGACGAAAGAATATACTCAGTTTCTCAGAGAGTCACTTAGAAAAGGGGGGGAAAAAACTATCAATTTTCAGCTCAGTGAGAGTACAAATAGCAATCGATTCGGCTGCCGCGCGTTCTCTTACGCCGCCTGACATCGTTCATGATCGAACATGGAACCTACAAACATAGCAAATTTACAACGGTCAACCTAACCTTTCGAAGCTTCCAGTCACGAACACGACTCGGGCAACACACGAGACTTAAACTCGTCAACTCGCCTACCGCCATCAGCGAGGACAGAAGAGTGGTCCAAGCTCTTCGTCGATACGAGTGTGTGCGCCAAAGCCGCGTCTGTGACCTTAGCAATCGATCGGCGAGGGAAGGGGAAATTGGTGAAGCAAAATTTTGAGTCCGTGAAAGAAGAATGAGAAACTGCAAGAATTGAATCAGTGAGAAACGAGCAATAATCTGATACACGCCAGATAGTCCATCCAAGCCTCCACGTCCATCACCCTCTATCAAGAATCTTCGTCGTCGTACATCTTCTTCATCCCTTCTCTTCCTGCAAGTCTCTTCTCCACCTCGATACTTCCGTGATCAGGTCCATCTTCTCCTGAGTCCTACCCGACGCCTTGCCTTCCGAAGTCCCGAAGAATGTCCACGATGATGAGAGCGAAGAAAGAGGAATGAGGATGAAGAAGAAAGCGTTGAATATAGGATAAAGATGATAGTAAGAAGAAAAGAACTAAAAGATTGTTACGGCACGTTCACACGATGTTATAATGAAATTTATATATATTAATACAAGTCTCTATAGTAGTACTGTCTACCTGGGAGGCAGACAGCACTCCCACAATGTTGTCCGTTCTCTCGCTGCTATAATCCATAAGTTCTATGCTACAAACCACGGCTTTGTTCTTCTTCGGGCAGTTCCTACTAATGTGGCCTTTTTCGCCACAGTTGAAGCAAAGGCCATTTACCCTTGCTCGATCCAGGTCCATGGGTCGTCCCGAACCTCCAAAGGTCGTCCCGGACCCATCACGTCTTGCTATCATGGGGGTAGACCCTACCACTCGAGGTCCTTCCCATTTCTTCAGCTCTTGCCTACCGTAGGCTTGTTGCGTGGATCCTTAACCACGACTTTGTCCTTGTATGCTGTTACTCCAGCTCATGTTGTTGTATCCGCGCTTCTGTTAATCGTAGCGGCGGCGGATTAGATCGTTGGCTGTGACGAGTTTCTTTAACTCGTCGTAGCTGTCAAACTCCTCTGTCCTCGTTCGGACTAGATCACTCATGATGTTGAGGTTGACTGCTCTTTCGGCTAGCTGAAGAACATATTCGCTCCTCTTGTCATACCCCGCTTCCTTCAACAGGAGTTCAAACTCCTTGAAAAAGTTGTCGGCTTTTGTACGACCTTGCTGAATGCGATTCAGCTTATCCATTGCCTCCTTCTTCTGGGAGACGTTAGAAAAACTGCTCTTTAGTTCTTCTAGGAATTCTGCGAAGTCTACGTTCCAATCACCAGCGACTTCATCCTGGTGATCACTGGTGTATACTTCTGCCCAGTCATTGGCTCTGCCTCCTCGAATGTAGGACATTGCTACATTGATGGATTCGTTATCGTTATTGACCTGCTGTGTCCTTCGCAGGTCATGGATGTACGCAAGGAGTGTTCGGAGCCATGTTCGGAACTTGGAAGTGTCTCCTGTGAATACATTGGGTTCTTTAACAATGGTTTTTTGGGAGAATGAGGTGTTGGAGGTGGCAGGAGTAGCGGCGGTAGTAGCAGATGTGTTGGCATGCATGGATTGGTTGGATGGGTCAGACATTTCTGAGCCGAGTTCGGTGGTGAAGGATGGAGTGGGTGTGGGGGATCCTAAATGGACAGTTGAATCCGAGGATGCGGAAGAGGGAGAGCGAGATGGGTATGGGAGTGAAAAATCCTGAGGTCTTGACGAGAACGCCAGGATAGGAGGGTGAGGTGCTTAGAGGTAGAGGCCCGTGTCGAGTTATGTGTTAATCCAGAAGACTGTCTACGTTCGCTCCTCGCGCAACATTGTCTTTCGAGTCGTCTGCGTGAAAACTTTGCGTTCCAACGTCCCTACTATCGAATCTTCCGAGGAAGAAACTCGATGTTCTGTTGCTAGCCCTGATTTACACTCCTTGGTAGGAGTCAGGCACACTAGAGAGAGTATTTTCCTCTCAGCACGGGTTGAGCCGTACTACAGTGTCCCGATGTATGTACAATTAACAAAGTGTTTACGCCAACGCTGGCCTTAACACAGACAAGCTATGGAAAAGGAGGTGGATAATGGGTGAAAGATGAAGGAGGTATAGGCTTGTTAGTGATGATATGAAAAGAATAAGTTTGCAACATAGCGGTGCCCAGTATCCAGCCAAATGTCGACGATTTGGGTCGTGACGGGTGGGTCGATAGGATCTCTGATCTTCTGTCAGCGACTTGATAGCTCAATACTAAGCCAGGCGTCACACAGAGAGAACAGATCAAAAGATAATGGATAGTGCAGGAGGAGTATGTCCTCAGATACTTGTCTAGCTACAGAGGAGAATAGACGAGATCAGAGATAGAGACTACTCTAGGAAATGCCCTATCTTATATACATATTCTGAAATGAACCCATGGGAACTATCTCACATCATAACTGTGAGGCTATACAACAATCTGTCAATAGCTTGACAGACATGAGAGAATTCTCACACTGTCAATCTGTCAATAGTCTGACAGACATGAGAGAAATGCGTTGACATTGCAAGAATGCCAAGGCTGTCACATGTATGTAAATGAAAGAAAAGGAAAAGATAAAAGAAAAAGTATAATAGGATAGACAAAAAGAAATTGAAAAAGAGTCAGTTCGTAACAACTACAGGACGATGGACTTTGGCACCCGGTCGCATTCCGATCTGCATCCTTGAACCCAGCGGAACGGAACTATGAAATCTACGACAGGGAAATGCTTGCCATTATCGAAGCACTCAAGGATTGGAGGCACTATTTAGAGGGCTCACCCGAACCATTTGAAATTATCACCGACCATCAAAACCTGGAATTCTTGAGGACAGCACAGGATCTTAGTCGTCGACAAGCAAGATGGGCCCTCTGGCTTTCCCGATTTGACTTTCGGCTCAAACACCGCCCCGAAAAAGCGAACACACAAGCTGATGCTCTCTCACAGATGCCACACCATCAGTTAATCGATGCGGAAGACAACAAGGAGCAAACGGTGCTCCAACAACACTTTATCAATGCAGCACACATGGTACTTTTCCAAAACCCCTTACTGGAGCAGATCCGACAGGTTAGTGAACGAGAAGCAGAGGTATTGGATGGATTAAAGAGCCTGAAGGGACCACGAGTGCTGACAGGAGGATTGGACGAGTAGAAGGAGGACAACGGTCTGGTGTATTATCAAACAAGGTATATGTACCACCCAACCAGGAACTTTGGAAGGCAGTACTGGTACAATGTCATGATTCACCTACAGCTGGACACCCAGGGATGCATGGTACATTAGAACTCGTTAGCAGACAATACTGGTAGCCAGGGATGCGATCATTTGTGGACAAATATGTAGAAGGATGCGACCTCTGTCAATGGAAGCAACTCAATCCACACCACTCTTCTCCACTCCAGCCCTCCCTGTTCCAGACGGTCCGTGGCAGGATATTGGCGTAGATCTCATCGGAGAGCTCCCCATGACCCAGGATGGACATAATGCGGTGATAACCTTTGTCAATCATTATACAAAAATGATCCACTGCTTCCCAACAACAACAGAAATCACTGCTGACGGTGTAGCCAACTTCTTCTACCGCAAAATATTCCGACTTCATGGTCTTCCCCGACGGTTCATTTCTGACAGGGGGCCCCAATTTGCGGCAGATGTAATGAGGCAACTCTTGAAACGACTGGGGTTGAATCGGCACTTACAACAGCATGCCATCCCGAAACAAATGGTCAAACAGAACGAGCAAATCAGGAGATCGAACGATACATTCGCATGTATATCAGCCAACGGCAAGATGATTGGGATCAATTACTACCTACTGCTGAGTTTGTTATCAACTCTCGGATTCACTCTGCTCACGACATTCTCCATTCGAAACCCTCTATGGATACACCCCCAAATTCATGATTCCAATCCAAGTTTGGAACAAATACCCAACAATTGATCAACAATTGACGTTGCTACAACATGCCCGGGAGGATGCGGAGGCAGCTCTTAGGATGAGTAAGGAGCGTATTAAGGGAGACGACACAAGGGAGGTGCAGACATTCACAGCTGGACAACCGGTATGGTTATTGCTACAGAACCTAAAGATCCGCCAGAAAAATCAAAAACTTGGGAGTCGGAGACTCGGGCCATTCGAAGTAGCAGAAAAGACCAGGCCTCTGACATATCGCCTTAACCTACCAACCTGGATGAAGATCCACAACAACATCCATGTTAATTGACTATCACCATGGAAAGGGAACAAGGTTGATGGAGTTAGGCCACCACCACCAGATCCGGAGATTGTGGAGGGGGAAGAGTTCTATGAGGTGGACAAAATTTTGGACAGTAGGTTTTATGGGCGATGGAAGAAGCTACAATTTTTGGTACAATGGAAGGGTCATGGTCTGTCAGACTATTGACAGATTGACAGTGTGAGAATTCTCTCATGTCTGTCAAGCTATTGACAGATCATTGTATAGCCTCACAGTTATGACATGAGATAGTTCCCATGGGTTCATTTCAGAATATGTACATATATAAGATAGGGCATTTCCTAGGGTAGTCTCTATCTCTGATCTCGTCTATTCTCCTCGGTAGCTAGACAAGAATCAAAGACCTTTCCTCCCTCACTCACTTCGTTTGACTTGACTATCTCGGCTTGTGTGACGCCTAGTCATATAGTAAGTTAGCAAGTCACTGACGATAGTTCCCATCGGCTATCTTCTAAATCACGTGACACCTGGCTACATCGGTGAGCTAGCGAGACGTTGACACCTTACCCTGGTTCCTATTGTTTCAGACTCATATATATAGTACAGTAGACAGCTACCAGTTCCCTATCTCGACCTCTTGGCCTTTGGGAACTAGGTTCATGTTTGTATCTTCGTTTACACTCAATATTGACTTGGTCTTTGGGAACTAGCTTGCCTTATCTGACCCTTGTGATTGGCCCTTTGTGCTATCACAGTCGCTGAGATCACTTACTCCTTCTACCTTTGTGTGTTGAGCGTTACTCACACTCAGGTTTGTGCTCGTGCTGTACTTCCGATCGCTTCCATCGTCGCTTCTGCCTACGTCGCGACAGTGCAAAGGCGAATAAACAGGATTAAAAAAATTAAAAAAAACCTACATGGCCACTTAACAATTTCTTTTTCAGCTAAATTGATGTTAGAGTGAGCCGTACGTATTGTGAGCAAATGTACTATATACTATTGATTGTGGACACTTTTGTTGGACTTGGGGAGCCCCCTGCTCACTACACAGGTCATTGATTTTTTTTGTATTGGCTCTGTTATGTTTAATTGATTGTTTAGGGAAAAAACCTGGGTTCCTTTTCTCCAGTGTCTGGGCTGGGGCTCCCATTCATTGCATCTCCTACAACCAAGTCCAAAAAATAACCAAGACAACTTGGAACCTGCAGACAACTACTTACGCAACAGGCAATGAGTCCTTTCAGGGACCGGAATGCACGAACCGTTCCACGTGGCTTTCTCCCGAGATGGCGTCACTGTTTCTATCATTATGACACTTAGCCTTGACTTCAAGCCATTATATTGCGCTCTGCGTCGATGAATTAACGACTGGAAAACTTTGATAACAGCAATGACCGACCACAAACCCCTTCCAGAGCTTCCGACTTCGAGTGCACTGAATCTTATGCGCCTGACCATACAATCGCAGGAGCACCGAGAACGATTTATTCGATTTGTCTTGTCCGAGTTAGACGATTCATGGATTGATAACAATCTAGAAGATTGCATTCAGATGCTGCAAGATGCCTTAGATGATTTCGGAATTAACATGGGCTTGGGGCAGTGGTTGGGTGGTATAAAAAAACGTAAAGTGTTGAAGCAGATGACGCCGAAGGAAAGAAAGTTGCCTGGCCCGACGGAGAGCTCAGCTCATACCGGCAAGTCAGAAGCTATCCAGGAAGGCACGTCGGAAACTCATGATTCCTTGACCACTGAACGGCTCAAACAACTTCGGGAAGTTGTTGCAGAGCCAGATGTGCCTTCTCGTACGACGAAATCTACGCATTTGCTCCTCTGTCTTGCGCCATTCGAGAGCCGAATCCCTTTAGCCGAAGAAAAATCCGGATTCAACTTGGTGCCATCAACGCTCAGATGTACATTCCGAAATCGTATTCTTATTGTGCCAGAAGGTGACGAAACAAGTGGGATTTTGTATGGATTACATGAATGGGATAGTGAGTGCTAAGCTTATTTACTTGCCCAGTCTGATCTCGTGCATGATAGTTTTATATCAGGAAACGCCGCGCGTTGTAGGCGGAACCTTCACACTCAGAGGCATACCTTCGTTTCAGCAACATCGTGCACTGGCAAAGGCACTCAAATTGTCTATCTTTGTGCACCTCTCACTTCTCCTCGAGCAACAGCTTCTAGTCGACTCTCATGTTCATCTTACAATCGCCCAACCTCGCGTACGAGTGCGTGCTGCTTCATCTAATGACAGCTCTCAGCCCTCGACTGGCCATTTTCATAACCACCTCTCCACGAACAACGCGGCGTCTCACAAACCTCGGAACCTCATATCCAACAGTATCCTGTCGTTCTTCTCCAAACGCAGCCTTGGGCGAAGTCCGCCTTCACGAGACACTACTCATGCTCGATCTTTATTGGACTCGGTCTCATTCCGTTCCGTAGAGGAAGAATTACCACTCCGCCCATCTATTGACGAAATGGGCGCTGCAGCTCACCTCGAAAGGTTCTCATTCTTGTCATCTCCACCGGAGCCCAAAGCTCGGAAAGAGACAACTAGCCCATTCTCAACCATACTTGCTCGTATTGAGGCTCACAAGAATGTCTTTTCCACTTCTGCTGGCGTTATGTTAGATCCACCAACGGTCCTGGTACGGTTAGCAAACAAAGAGCAATCGCATCCTGAGAAGAAAATTCATTTGATGGGTGATGAAAGGGTCGCGTTGAATAGTCTTCTCGGTTGGGGAACAGTCGATACTGAAAGTAACGACCGAACAGATCCGGACAAGAGCAACGGGAATGAGAATGAAGTCAATCAAGGCAAAGGAATGACAGGAATATGCGGGTTCATCAATCAACAAGAAATATCGATCCTAGTCTCGAGTCACGTCCCTCTTCTTATTTCTGTCCCACAGGATGTTGATTCCGAAGCGTCATCAACATCGTCGGCCCTCTCACGTCGAGAAGCTTCTTCTCTCCAAACTTCCGAGTCTTCCCCTACTACTCATACGCCGTCTACAACATCTCTCACTCATGCATCTTGTGAAAGACCTCATTGGACAGTGTACCGGTACTATGCTAATTCTGATCCTGGAAAGCAGGTCTCAAAATCCGACCAAGAGGAGAATGCCGATAACGATAACTTTGTTGTTGAAGATGATTCGCACTATGCAGTGGACCAAGATAGATGCTTAGGCGAGGTGATAACATCCTGGATCGACGAAGCTAACCTTCCTTGCAGTCGACTTCGCACTGTGCCTTCTACTTTGGAACCCCGAGGCGGTATGGGAATCGGGATTATGCAGGGATTAGGAGGATCCGCGTCCACGACTACGGAGAAACGGTGTGAGGTTCAAGTAGGGAAGCATGAGCGGAGGTTCGTCCATGGAGGAGTGAAGATCAGTTCTAATATCGAGTGGCCTGCTGTTGAGGTTTCTTCCGAGACAACCTCGGCCGTCACGACTACTGCGACTAATGCTACTACTGCAATTGTAACGAATCCCGGTGACGGAGAAAATGACCATGAAAAAAACCAAGCTGATCCTGATACGAGGGTTATCACCGCATGGGAAAGCTGTTCAGCATGTGGTGCTCAGACTAGCAAGAACGAATTAAGCGATGGAGCATATCTATATTCGTTTGCAAAGTATCTCGAGCTTCTCATATACTCTCCCCTTATTTGCAATCTCTCACCGAAGCTATGCGAACACACAGATCCCTCTTCGGACCCCCCAGCTTCTTCCACATCTAGCAATTCCGCGAGACCGGTATTACCTCCTCAAAGATTCAACATCGTTCGTCACTTTTCAACCTCTTCAATCAATAATCAGGTCGTCGGGAGCAGTCGTAAAGAATATACAGTGTCATTCAAGATTGATCCTGTCGAAGATATCTTCGAATTGCGTGTGCCGAGGCTGCAGATTTTTCCCTTGGGAGTAGGTGGAGGATCTAACAAAGTGCAAAATACTGCTACATCTATCTATGGTACAGTGGGTGGTAAGGGGAAGACACAAGGAGAGCACCATACCAGCAAGGGCGAAGAGGAAAAGAAAATTCTGAGGCGGGAGATCAAAGCTTGGTGGGAAGGTGTCGCTGACTATATAGATATATTAGTGAGTACGAACCCGAGTGCTTCCTGAATGTTGCTCTTAAATGTATTCTAGGAAGAAAGATTCTTCGCTCACAGCCAAGTAGCGGTCAAGAAGGCGTTACCTAGACTACCTTCGACAGACGACGCGTATGATTCATTTGACGATGATGGTATCTCGGACTCGCACGAACATCCGACTCCGAAACCCAAGATTTCAGGATTGCCAGAAGACTCCACTCCAGCTCTGGCTACTACGAGCGAGTGCTTTAGTGAATCTCAGAACACTTCCCCGGTTTCCTCTACTCTAGCTGCATCTTTAACTCCGGCACCCTCACATTCGCGTCTCCCTCTGAAGCATGCCTCATCCTCAACCTCACAACTAACTTCTTCTAGCGCGTCTTTGTCGATGCAATCAACGAACGCAGGCGTTCCGGCTGATCCGATGCAACTCCTCTCAAACCTCCGACAGACATTCCATCGTATCGAACAAACGCTCTATACCCAACTAGCCAAAACGCCTCTTTCTTCATTGAACGAAGTCCGCCGGGCGTTTCTGTCGGCTGCCAGAGGTGCAGAGCGGAGATTGCTTGCGTGGCAAAAGAAACATCTTGGAAGTAAGAAAGAGAAGAAGGACATGGGTAATAATGAGGATCAGGGAAGGCTGAAAGAGCTAGTAGATCCCTCTGATAAATTGCGGGCTGTGGAACCTGATTGGTGGCATCCGACTTGTCATGTTGTGCCAGAAGGTAACGTCATCATTCGAGAGGATGACTGGGGAAGTATCATCGCATTCACGTTGAGGTACGGGAGCGTCAGTATGCTCGTCTCCCGTCAACACAATAGCTGAGCTATCAGTATTTCTAGCGCGCCGGATTATTACCGTGAATTAGCATCAATGTCCGTTGCACGATCCTCATCTACTACAGATCCTCCAAATACACCATCCGCCTCTGCATCGTCGTTCTTTTCCGCTGCTACTGCAACTGGATACAAACTTTTTCGGACATCAGCACTTGTTCAGCCTGATCCTGACCGAGAAGATGTCATCTGGCACGAGCCGGAAGCGTATTCGGCCGTAATCAGCAGGAAAGAGCATCCACGAGAACCTACCTCTCTTCTGTCTATCCGAGAGGTACTCAGGCAGAAATCACCCGACTCGAATATCCTCTCCGGGTCACGTTTCGCCAGCTTGGGCTCGTCGACTTCCAAGATGTTTGTGGGAGGTGCAGGCGACCGTCCGTCGATGCTTCCCAATGGAGTACCCCCGATGGCATGGGCTAAGCCGGACGTTCAGTTAATCAAACAGGAAGTAGAAGGCGAAGTTGTAAGTGGGTTGTCGGGTGGGAACGATGATGTGCACCAAATGCTACATGCATTAGACGCAGTTGAGGCAAAGACACGACATGAATGGACTACTTCAAATGTTTCGACTCTTAAGCCAGGCTCGAGAGCTCCCTCCCTTGTCGACGACGCAACGGTCGGTTCGAACCGCACAACATTCATTGGTGTAGACGTGAATGCTCAAAAATCCACACCAACAGCGGACCCAACATCTGCTCAAAACGATATCGCTTCGTCATTCCCTGGTAGTAAATTATCCCTCGACTCTTTTACGAACGGTATCACGAATGCAATGCGTCTAGTGCTTCCAAACCAAAGCCCTTCGCAAATTCCTGCGGGTTCCAACCGACACCATGGATTACTGACAACAGTCGAAGTTAATGCGATAGATGAACGCCCTCACATCAAATACGACTGGACTATCGGCAAACGACTCAAATTCAGCTGCACGGTGTATTTTGCCAAGCAGTTCGATAGTCTCCGGAAACGCTGTGACATTGACTCAACCTTTTTGAAAAGTCTTTCGAGAAGCGCAAACTGGGCAGCAGAAGGCGGAAAAAGCAAATCAAATTTCTGGAAAACGGCGGACGACAGATTCATCATCAAGACTTTGGTCAATGCGTGGAATGTTGCTGATTTGTGAAACCCCTTCGGCTTTGGTTCGTGAAAGAAGGGCTCATAATCGTTTCGTCTAGGCAAGTGCTTATTGAGCTCAGCCCTTCCTACTTTCAATATATGGAATCTACGACAAGTAAGGCCACTGTGCTTGCCAAATTGATAGGCTTCTATACCATCGAGATCCGGAATCTCGAAACCGGGACTGTGCAGTCAAAAGCGGATTTACTCGTGATGGAAAACCTGTTCTATGACCAGAAAGTAGACAAAACATTCGATTTGAAGGGTATCCAAGGTCGAAAGGTAAAGCCTGGGAATAGCGCTACCGGTCGGACCTCTCAAACGCTTTTTGACGGTGAATGGATTGAGGGTGCGTTATGCTGGATTCTTTCACGTTTAGACCAACGTTCGTACATAACACAGGTCAAGAGCAAACTTTGACGCTCGTCCGACCACATTCAAAAGCTATCCTACGTGAAGCTATCAAGAGCGACGCTGATTTCCTCTCAAAGAGCAATATCATGGACTACTCGTATAATCATACTTTCAAGACAGTATCTGATTTGTACTGATTGGTTACACCAATTCTAGACTCCTCCTGGGCGTCGATATCGAACACAAGCAAATCGCTTGTGGACTAGTTGATACCATAGGTGTGTCTCCCCTAGACTTACACATCGTTAACGTCATTCGTTTTCGTGACTCGTTGCCTCTCAGGAAGCTATACTTTTGCGAAAACATTAGAATATAAGGCCAAGCAAGGCCTTAATTCACGAAATGGAAAAGAAGTGACCGTGATGCCGCCAGCCGAGTATCAAGTTCGATTCACGAACGCACTTGAGAAATACTTCCTAGCGTGCCCTGGCAAGTCGTGTGATCTGAGGTCAAGGATGAAATGCGCTTACCTCTTTTCCAAGATAAATGGTCACGCCCGTTGGATGGACGGCAGATAGCCAGAAAGCTCGATCTACTTCCCAGTGTTCTGTGATTGCAAAACTTCTTTGTCTGAAATGATAACGGCCCTTTCATGGTAATGTGTAAACTCTCTAGCATGCATCTCGGACTACCTGTGCACTTTCGTACACACCATATACTAGGTATACAAATAATATTTCTCCTCAAGGGCGAGGACAGTGTGACATCGCGTTACGTGGTCACCTCCTGTGACTCGTCTCGCTACTGTGTTCACTGGACCAAAATGGCAAATGGTGTTCGATTGTTCTCATGAAGCGACCCTTATTGATAAACGCGCACATCCAAAAAGATCTGACAATGATTTGACAATCGTTAAAATGAAAACCACTTTGTATAAAGGCCAGTCGCGTTGCTTCCCCCACTTCTACACAATCATGGCTGTCACGTCTATCCGCTGTTTTTCGAGAACTTCACTCCCATCCGAAGCCCGTCGCGGGAGCCATGGAAAGCTCTCATATGATCCCGGTCTGAAGGCTGCTTTGGCCCCAGTACTGTCCCCAGCAACTGCTCATTGTATATACTATCATCGGCGCCCTGATGTCAACGCCTCATCAATGCTGATCCAGAACATCTTTCCCGAATCACCCCAATCATGTTCACGCCATTATTATGAACCTAGCAATGACAAGTTGCTTTTGCATTCTGGACTCTTCCGTCATCGACACATTTCCGAAAATCGCGCTTTGGCTACTTGGATTAGTCTGTGTATTCAGCGCAAATTGGTCTTATATGACCCGGGAATCTGTGTGTATTGTCCCGAAGTTTGTCGGCTTGGGGGAACTAATGTGATCAACGTCTGTAGGCTTCGACGAGCGAGAGTTACTGGATACACTAACGTATAAATTGACGAAATCCTTGCAATTCCTGAATTCACCAACACCGGCCATTTTCATCGCTTTACTCTACCTCTACCGTATCTTTCCGGACCATATTCCATACTTTGGAAATCCTGATGAAGAATGTAGCGCTGCACTGCAGAGACTCTTTCTCTTGTGTTTGCGGTTGGCGTTGCAGTGGTTCGAAGATCGATCCGAATTTTGGGATTTTCGTGTTCGAAATTTCAAATGGTGAGCGTTCGCTATGTTCACGAGATCTGAAATTGGTCCCAATAATACTATTCTGCTAAAAGGCACGAACTTTTGGGATTAGAACGAGCTGTTTTTCGGAACGCCGATGTTCATACACTTCATCTCCTTGGACATAACCTCTGTGTATCCAATATTGCCTATGCTCGTTGGCTCTCGCATCTACTTTCAACATTGCCGGCACTCCTTCCTGATCGTTTGAATGAACGTCGTGAGATCAGTCGGCTTATACATGCCATTCGTCCTTCACTTACTCCCGAATTTCTTCACCCCAACTGCTTGCCGTGTAGTGGACTTCCGTTCGACAAAAATTGGAAGCCGGCGCACTCTTGTGCAGAAGCATTCACAGAACGAGGTCGAAATCTGATGGACTGCATAACCTACCGACTCTCCGTCCCTCTTTATGCAGGTCCAACAGTTACGGAACGCCTTGAAGATGCGAAAGGTTCCCCAAGAACGACTCATAGCAATCCTGTTGAATTGAACGATAGCTCTACATCCCCAGAGTCCTCTACTGACAGTATTAACACTCATATAACCTCACCCGATCTCAATCCGCTTCCCGCGCAGTTAAAGCCATCTCCTCCAAAAAGGGGTAGCTTCAGAAATCAACGTTGTAGTCCTGCTCGCCTAGATGGTTGCACTGTACGCTTCAAACGCTCCCAACTGCCAAGATCACCCTTCCCTAGCTCCGCTACGAGCTCTATAAGCTCAATATTGTATGGTGCTTCCAGGCTCCTTCTAGAACGGCTCTTAGGTGACTAGAATTTACCGAAGGGGAAGACGGCTTCAAGTGCCTCTCAGATCCGTCGACTATAAACAAAAAAACGCGGCGCGGTCACAGCGGAAGTTTGTGTAGCGAATTTATAATTTAGGAAAAGTCTGGATAGTTTAAGTGGCGCGTACGGTTCGAGCTGTACCATTAACCTGGCCCGATCCAAGTATACGAAGTAGCTAGTATATCTGGTATGAGGATATGTCGACTAAATAAACAATAGTTCATGTAGATTGCATTGAGAATCTTCCAATAAATAGTCACGGGCATAATTCCACAAGTTGTTACTTAAATTTCCGGCCAACAGGATAATAGGTGTACAGGTATTTACGATTAGAAGAGTCTGGGAAAAAAGAATGTAGGAGCAATGAGCAAAGCCACTCTCGTCTTCTTTTCTACTGAGAGCGGTAGAACTTTCTCAAGGACAGAAGGTCAAAGTATAGCCTGGGCTTGCGCTATCAGGGCAAGTCCACAAAGCAGTACCGCTAGATTCGTCATAGGCGTAGACGTAAGAGTCAGGGCAGGCATCCTCTGCGGAAGGTGTATAAGGTGGCGTTCTTCAAGCAATGAGATTAGTGTAAGCGTACTGAAGAAGTCATAGTCCGTTACCCCGGAAGGGGGACAGGTGGCTGCGGTGTCGTGAGATCCAGTGCAGCAGTTAGCGGAATCGGCTGTCCACATTTCAGTCAGTTCTAGATTTCAGTCATACATATGCAAGAGCACGGCGAGATACCTTGGTCCCCATCAAGATTGGCATTGCAAGCACTGTTGCATCCGACAACGGCGCCTGAAGAATCAAGAACTTGGAGGTCCGAAGGGCCTGTAAAAAAAAAGAAAAAAACAATGTTCGATATACGTTCGAGATGAGAGAAAGAATCGGGAACGGACAATCAGAGTTCAGATTAGCTGGGCAAGATGCCGTGCTGCAGGAGGTGTCACTAACAGTGACTGCAATTGGAACATTGAAACCATCAACGACGGAAACATCATAATAGTCGAGATCTTGGGCTCCCGAAAGAGTCCATTCAGCCACGGTTGCTGGTGGAACTCCCTATATTGAATAGACCCGTCAAAAAGGAAGGAAGAGATTTCGTTCGGGAGCTGCTGAAGAAACGAGAAAATAGATCTCACAGTTCCAGTGGAGGCATCACAAACCAGTCCTCCATTGCAGCCACCGGTAGCGCACGAAGTTGGTCCTTGGACTGTTGTAAAATCGCATTCCGTGCGACCCCAGATTCTTCCGGACGTCCAGTTATCAGGGACAGTAAAGGAGACGGTTGCACCAGCGGCTTGTTCCCATCTATTGATATTCGGGGATAGAAAGGCAGAAGAACCAAAACTCAGTTCAATCAGACTTGTTTGAAGGAAACATCACATACCCGTTAGCTTGGTCGGGGACGGCGGTCCCGACGAGGAGGTTAGTGAACATCTAAGAATAGAGAGGTTAGCTGAGGCGGGGTGACTCAAAGGAAGGATAGTACATACTCCAGGCCTGATAGAATATCATCGGGGTCAGTCCATACTTACATATGGGAGAGTAAGGTCAAACGTACCACACCGTGTAGTCACAGTTATTCGTAACCGTAAATGTACGGTCCGCATTTGCGCCTGAAGCAAGCAGAAGAGAAATAACGGAGAAGATTCCAATCATGGCGGTGACTGATTATGAAGGGCTCAAAAGAGACAGAAAAAAGGTTTTCGTTGAAGGAGGGAACGTCTGTGTTCCAGGCAAGCAAAACAAGCTGAGTAACAGGACAGGCCAACCAGACCTCTTTTATATACCCTCTGTACAAGGAGGTGTACAAGGAGGTCCGGGAATGAAATCTTGAAAATAGTATTGAAATAAATGTAACAAGAATGGAATGAAAGTTCTTCGAGTGGTGGTGGAGTAAACATCGGGTTAGCAGGTGGGCAAAGTGGCTGAGAAACAACGAAATACATGGATCCACATGCTGTGCATATGGTGAAACTAGAGCAGAATGAATACGAGAGACCCATGAACTTACTATTGTACATAAGACCAGAGATGGCTATTAATTTGTTGCTAAGAGCTGCGGAAACGAAACGCGCAGTAAAATACCGATTACTTTCATGTGCTGACAGAAGGTTGGTCACAGTCGGGAAGATCATGACTTTTGACTTGGGAAATACATAGATCAAAAGCCAGAAAAACTTGCCCACTTTGTTTTTTTACTGGCTCACCCAGATCTTCATCTTCATCCCTCATATTATGGACCCATAATTATGCCTCGTATGTTGCATTCTGTACCAAAATCATGATATAGATGATGACCTGCGAACCTCGTCCCCGTGTGATAGTAGAAGTTGCTATAATTAAATTGGTTCTCTAGGTACAGGCAAAGAAGTTACAAGGAAGACTAGAACCACTTAGCTTCAGCCGATAGTTTTCGAACAATCTGTGTTCACCGGGTTGCGGTACAACGCTCGTTCATGATATATACACGAGGGTCAATTCCATGATACGCCCATCTCGTTCCCTACAATCTTCAAGCATTCCTTCGCAAGCATACGTGCGTCCAGATGCTCTAAGTGAGAATTTATGTGTCCATGACCGTTAAGATCCCTTTCTTCAGAATGCTGTGATACAGACCCCGTGGATAAAGGCCTAATGTGAACCCATGCTTCCGGTGTACGTCTAGGTACTGAGGCTATCTCGCAAAGCAGTGTATAAAAATGGAACAGATGCCCGACTGTGGAGCGTCTGACTGCATCTGATATGAGAGCCTTGGATGACAGCGATGAGACAGGTGTTGCGAGTTCGGCATCAGTCGTGAGCGAAGTCAAGGGCGGCTGCTCCAGAGAGTACTTGGTTGGATTGTCGGATAGCGCAGCCCATAGTGACCCAGACCACAATCGTAACTCTTGAAGTTTCCGGAGAACATAGAGAAGCTCGTCTTCACGTGCTCTGCAATTGGAATGAGAATTTACAACTCCAGAATTACCAATAATAAACACACCGAGGTAACGGTAGATTTCCCCTCAGCGCCTCGTCTGCGACGTATCTAGCCATTGTTGTTTGACATCTCTTGAGTAGCGCTGGTAAGCTCAAGGCCGCAAGGCGTTTCCGAGCATTCTCTTGTTCTAAAAGAGTGGCTAATCAGAAAAGATGCGCAAACTTGCAAAGAGTAGATGAACAGACCTCTCGTCGTATCCGAACAGATCAAAAATAATAAATCAAAGCACCAGTACGAAAATCGTTCACGAGGTAATGCATGTCCTGGGTCCGTACTTCCGTGTGAATGGTGTTGAGAACCATTGACATAGATGTATTCGTTGGATCCCGTCTCAACATCATCCGCAGAACTGGGAGACAAGGACGAGTCATCAAGCCGACTACCTTGGGCTAGTACTTTGGCAAGCAGAGTGAAAATAGAATCAGGGATCCTGCGGACTCCGAGATGCGGGACAACGTCAATTTCAAGTGCAGCAATCAGCGCTAGGTCAAAGTTCTCTTCCTCATCTTGAATATCCAATGGGAAACTTTCGGCCGCTGAACTGACATTACAGGTAGATAAGCAAACAAATGTACATCTCTGGATAAAGACATACCAATCTGCCAAAATCCCTCCGCGAAACACATCTATGATTTGCCTCCAGATGCCTTCTAGTCGCTCGTCGGATAGCTCTGAAGATTCATTCAATAACTTTCATGCATTGAATCCTAAAAAATTTACCTTCATCAAATGACACGATATGAGGTGAGCATTCTTTCACGATTCGCAAGAAAGAAGTTGTAGCCGTCTTCCAAAGAGGAGGATCTTTCCCGTGCTTGGACGGGGCGGGACAGTCATACTTGAGTTTTACTGGTATGGAGTACGCCTAAGGGGAAGAATATCAATCTCGGAAAACAGTTCTGATGTTTGCACATACAGACATGACGGCCTCTAGACTTCCCTCAGAGTACAGCTCCAACCTGTCCTTAAATTGTAGACAAAGTTCGACGAGTTTAGGCATGGTTTTCTTTGCAAGGGCAATATATGTTATGCGTTTAGAAGGCGTGGAGCTCTTAGGGTCTGGAGCAACGTCGAAGGCAGCAAGAAAAGGTAGCGTGGCGAATTCGGACAGATCTCTCAGAACAAGCGATGGAACACCAGGACCAGATAAGTCGATCCCGCCTATAGTAGTCATCACGACAGTCTAAGAGATCGTTAAGAGTGAAAATTGATGATGCATGTACTATGATCGGGATCATACCTGAACAGGAGGAAGTGCATCGATATCCGGTCGATAATCGGGCGAATTTGGGTAAGTCAATACCCCTGTAATCGACATGAGTTTAAGCGATGCATGCTGATGCATTCATATCAACACACCTTTCAAGATGACCATTAACCGTGTTAGCCTTTCCAATGACCATTCAACACTGTCTAGTGCACGGCTAAGATTACGAGTAGACTGTATGACGTCCACAAAAGCCACTAAGCTCTCTTGCGTGAAAGGTTTTGGTAGGGTTGGCGAGCTAGCCAATGGTGACTGCGTTCCGTTTCGACGTAACACTGCATTCCCAATCGAATCGATCGCATTCCAAACGCGTTCCTTCGTCTCCGCTACCTTTGGCCTCGCATCAAAAGCGGACGCTGAGGATGCCTTGACTGCCTTCTCCAAGCACCTCAGCGCCGGAGTGCTTATAGATCGATTGTCGAGAAGAACAGAATCCTGAATACGGGTGACGAAGAAATCCCACGACTTTTGAAAAGATTCGAGATGAATGAGTTTTGAGGAAAGGAAATCGTGGAAGATGGACCCAATCGAATTGAACGCAAGGATTTTGGATTCATCCCATGCTTGTTCTCCGACACCGGGGTTTTCAAGTGGCTCGGCAAGTGCAGAGCGACGATGTATCTCGGATGACAAAGCATCGACGAGCGGGAAGGCCACTTTCCATATGCACTCGTCCCATGTCTGTAGGCTCAGTGTTGCACCATATAGCTGCATGGTCCGGAATAGAGTTTGTATCGCACCGTCCCTAACCTCCGGCCGATCATCCGTACAGAGACCGAGAACCTCTAACAACAAGAACATCCAAATTGCACTGTACTCTGGCTCCTGCTCAGCATCTTTACGTTTCGCCTGGATTGCATCAGAGACACTCCATAAAAGACTCGCCGCGGCGGTGAGAGCAATATTGGTATTAGCTTGGCGTCCGAATTGGCCTAGGGTGCTGATACAAAGACGGAGATGCTCCGGCGCGAGTTCAGAGACCGAATCACAGACTAAGTTGAGGGACTGAAAGGCGATCTTCACCAGTATGGTGTAGTTCTTTTCGGAGGGTATACCGAGTCCTAGCGGCATAGGTTTGGCTCGAAGGGCCGTTGAAGCAGTAGGACTAGTCACAGAATCCATCGAGCCTGACCTTGTGGGTGGTGGTGGCCTACATACACTTTCAAGCATAGAGAATATTGTCTCCCAACCGATCACCAACGTATGTCCCGAAACCTGTAAAATATCATGCAGTGTTTCAAGACCCATCCGCCTCAACTCAACTGTAGTGCCGACGTTCGAAATAGCAGTGCCAGGTTGTAACGTGTAATCTGGCATGACCTGGTGCGAGAGTACTTCCAAGACACGCTGTTGGACCTGCGCCTGCAATTCCCCTGCGGTACTCAAGTTACGAGGGACAGTGATGAGAACATCATCGAGAACCCTGGCGGCCTGGATACGTATTGGCGGAGGAGCTGTAGGAAGACTGATCACAGAAAGGAGGTGGGTTGTCATCGTGGTCCAGGCAACCTCCGCAGGTCGGTATATCAATCGATGGATATTCAGAGAAACAACACCTCCGAGCTTGTTGATCCCGAAATCGCCAGAGCGCTGTGAAGTATCCCTGGATTAGCGTAGTTCGAAGGCTTCGAACTAAATAAACAAATAAACAAACCAGCGTCCTTGGAAGGTGAATCCCACTAACTCTTCGCCGATGAAGAGTGTCTGCAATCGATGCAGACGGAGACAGTGCTCCGGAACCAAGACTACTAAGCTCTTCCACACTTACGCTCTCCGCAATAACCTCCAATCCCGACGCATCCCCAGTTCCGGTCTGCATTCCGATCATCTCTGCACTGAGCTTACACAGAGCATCGATGAAACACTTGAACGCTCCGTCCTCCAAATTCTTCGACGCATCGAAAAGGCGTTGTATTGCAGTAAGCATCGTCTCGGGATCCAAGTCACTGAGGAGAGGATGGCGAGAAGATTGTTGAGAATTTGACGAAGATGCGGAAGCAAGCCCTGATCCGGATCCCGATGCAGACAATGACATGGACACTGACCGACTAGGTGGATTACTACCACTTCTTCCAGGGGAGAATCCAACTTTACTCCCTGGTGATTGAGCTCCATGTCCAATACCCTTACTCGCCAGCACGTAATCAGCATTCTGTAACACCTCTAAGATCCCAAACCAACTCTCTCCGAGGCTTCCAGCAAGAAACATCGCGCTCGATACGAGTACCTTCAGACACGCAAGGTTCCGTTCAGAAAGTCCAGGAGGGGATGTTGGCCCAGCGCCCCCGCTCAAACTCAGACCAAGATTTTCTGAAAACGAGGCCGTTGCAGAGCGTGGTGTCTGCGGGTCTGTATACGAGTCAAGACTTGATACCACCCGGGTAGGAACAGAGAATTTCGCCAGGCTCGTAAAGAACGCATCCCTCGGTGTGGTAAGACCCAACATTCCAGAAACGTTTGTCATGGCTTGATAGCTCGCCAGAATATCAACGAAGATTTCATCAGAAAGATTGGTAGCAATGACAAAGGAAAGCGCAGCGAGAAGTGCAGGCCAATTGCTTTCAATGATGTCCCGTACTATCTGAAGTTGCTTGGTCGACGGATCGTCTGAAGGTAGGGTGGTAAAGTCCAAGGCAGGTGGAGCACGTATAGGAGCTTCGCCTGCTGCGCGAGGTTTTTGTATCATGATGGTATTGAAGAGGGGCGCGGAGAAGGTTGCGAAGCCTTCACAAAGTGAAACGAGGCATTGCACGGCAAGGAGATAGATGTATGATTCCGGGATTGGAGGAGAGTCGGCCTTGTCTAGTTGATCAATGCTTTAAAATGACGATCGGTAAAACGATTGAGAGTAGAATGTTATTGACTGACCACTGCAACTTCATCGTCGAGCCCTGCAAGCTTAACCCAGCATTTGAGCCCATCATTCCGACAACATTCGACACCGTGGCACTGGCTGCGGTCGCAACCATCCCAGCTACGCCATCCAACGAGTAACTAGGGGTACTTGGTGAAAGCACATGACTATCATTACTGTTAACGACGCCCACACCGAACATCTGCGATCCCACTCCGAGGAGCGCGGGCCTTTCGGTTACAAGTCGTTTGAGGGCGGTAACAAGTGTACTGAGAGCATTTGAGCCATTCTCTTGTGCATCGTATCGATCCCATACATTTCGCATAAGCTCTGCGTCGCTGCATAAACTAGTATTCGGACAGATAAGGTTAGAAACGCATCAATCGCATCTGTGAGGTCTTGGTCTTACCCCCGCATAATTTCCATTGCAAGTACTCTCATCCATTGAGGTCTCGATCCATGACCATGACTGTATGATTCGTTCGATGCGATGCTACTTCCGCTTCCACTTGCTTCCAATGAAACAGAATTGTCGTCTGTGATGATTCGGATGAGGAGCATTAGGAATACCTCAGTTTCTGTCTGCAATTCAAGCGAGAATTGTTTTAGAAGGAGGAACACTACGCGAGTGCATCGAAGAATAAGAGGGAACGTTGGGCGGTCGGATAAGGCTTTGAGAAGAAGGGGACAGAGATGATTTTGTAGAAGAAGAATTAGAGAAACGTGCTATGAAAGTATGAGATGGGTCGAGAATGCAACTGGTATGAGAAACGCACCTTTCGAAATAACGCATGATAATTCGTCAAGACGCTTTCGATCAACTCTAACGCGAATGTCTTGTGCAGAAACTGAAGCTTCAGGAAATTGGGTTTTTCAGAATTAGCCAGCAGACACAAATCTTCGAATACGGAATATGCGTCTTTTGCTGAAGGATTGAGTTGAGTGGTGGTCCCGTCTGGTAAAGTTACTTCTGCGAGCTTATCATCCGCCTCTCTGATTTCTGCATCCGCGTTTCTTCGATCTTCATCGACCATTTTGTCCATCACAACCATGACGAGCTGTCGAAGCGTCGCGGCGGCGGTACTAGAAACGACTGCAATCCGCGATTCCTGTAATTTGAAGCATAGAAGCAGCGCCTATGGAAGTGTAGAAGAGAGGCTTCAGCGGACTGGATTGAGCATTTGGCAAATTGATAGAGCACGCTCCGACTTACATCGCCGAGCAACGCATCATGCACTTCCAAATAGTTCGTTATCAGACCGAGCAAAGTTTGCAGTATCTTGAGTTGGATATCTACGCCCTGGTTCATTGCATCACTCATCGTACGGATGATTTCTGGCACAGTCGATTTCGGCACGGCTTTGAGGGATATGAGACGTTGGAGAGAGCCAAGGGAGATAGCTACGACTTTTGGAGACTTGGTAGCGCAACCCATGAATACGGGTCTGAGAAGCTCAAGTGATTGGGGCCCATCTGAGTAGTAGTTAGACACGATCCTTGATAGCTAATAGAACTGACCTGAGGTTAGGCTAGTGCTTGCTTGCTCTGGTGAAGCTCTGAGGGTAGCTAAGGACTTTTCAGCGGCCTGAAAGAAGACATAAGTACTGCTCGTGGACTCTCAATGAGAGTATTACCTCGCGTATTTCAGGATGCTTCCGTCGAGTTTCACTCGACAGTGACTAGAAATATGATAGCCAATTAACTCGAGATCAAGCAAAGTACGAAGTCATTTGACCTGGAGCTCTGTGACCAGAAACGCCAGTGAGCTCATATCGAGTCTCTGTGGTTCTTTCCACTATATCCTGTATGTTCAATCTTCTTTTGTCCAAGAGTCTACCAATCTTTCCACTGTCTCCTTCGCCTATAGCAATTCAAGTGCCAGGGCAGAACCGATTGTTCGATGTTCAGAGTTAGCAAGCAGGGACAGTTGATGTAGAGCAGAGTGTTTCACGGTGGGATTTGAGAAGGACAATCTATCCTGACGATGAGTACGTTTGACGCGTCGACGTTGATGACAGTGACTAGGAACTATAGGCTTAGCCGAGGCCCACGCTGACACGTGCGTCTACTATTTGTGGAAACGGTCAAAGCTGCTCTTACTGGATACATTTTCTTTCTCTAAAAACGTTTTATGATTGACGAGGCTACATAATCAGGATATACATAAAGGCAGCAGTACATACATGGATGCTGGTGCTAAAAATACAAGTAAGAGTGGACAAACGGACTAACTGATACACGATATATTATGACAGCCCTGCCTTAGATGAGCTTCATATGTAAATGAATTGTGAAAATTAGGAGCGACGCCTCTTGTTCGGGCGAAGATCACCATCATCCGCAGATGTGCCCAAAGGTCCCGCAGCTGCAGATGCTGCACTCGTCCCAGTTCGGAACCTTGCACTGCTGCAGTTCGACATATGATTGTCCCGTGCTTTTTCCTCTTGATAGCCCTGTTCACAGAAGTCGCAGTAGAACCGACAAAAAGGATGATGTTGGCCATTAAAATGCTTTGCCAAACGAGATCTCCCAAGGAATCTCCCGCATTCTACCCATCCACATATCCCGGAGATTGCGCTGGTTGAGAGTTTATGATAATCCTCATAATGCTTTTCACGTTCCTCATAAGTGATGCGCCGTCCACATTCGACCGCAGAATCCGAGCTGGAAACAGAGTCTTTCCAATGACAAATGACGAACGGGGGAACATCTGATTTCTTCATTTTGACGTATTGGCTTCGCTTGTGCGGATTCTCTGAACTCCGTTTCCCGCTCCCGTCTTCAAAGTGGAACTGAAGCTCGTTCATGCTATCAAAAATGCACTCGTTTAGTAACATGAAAGGAAAACAAAGAGCGAACACGTACGGAGTGAGTTCAGGAGCAGCCGGGGGGAAACGAGTGGATGGGATGTCAGCCTGAGGTGTTTGATAAGGTGCAAGCCCCTGTGAGGAAGTTCGAGTATTCCCAGCGGGAACTGTCGAGTTTGTTAGACCACCATACTGGCCATAGTAAGGAACGGTCGCCGACGCCCGTTGGAAATGAGTTTGGGGTATACCAGCCTGAGGTGTTTGATGAGGTGCAGGCCACTGCGAGAAAGTTCTAGCACTCCCGGCACGAACTGTCGAATTTGTTGGACCAGGATACTGGTCATATTGTTCATCAATGTGAGGAAAATCCGCCGATTGCTGAATCGGCATATTAGGGTATAGCTCAAACTGACCCGGAGGGAACATAACGGATGTTGTATCGTTCTGTTGTTGAGGCGCCAATGGAGCAGCAGAGGACTGAGCATGATTGAATGAGCGATCGTAGAGATACGGCATAGAGAAGGAAGGAATGGGAGGAAAGATGTTCACGGGTCGAGCCTGAATTTGAGGTTGGTGTCGTGAAATCGCCATTTCAGTATTGGTATTGCTCGGTTGTGACGACGCTCCGACCCACATTGGGTTTGGCTGAGCAGCATCCTGGTTTACTGTAGTGTGCGATTTAGTACGTCCTTCAGTAAAGGCCTCTAACCCGTTAGAATCGATCCTTTTGCGCTTGTCGGCACGTCTGATCTCTGCCGTCATCGTGTCGACATCTTTCCTCGAGATCGAGCTGGTTATACGTTGATCGGTCACAACACGGCCAGCCTTTTGAAGAAAATCATTCTGAGGGGTGATTGGTAGAGGCTCCCCAGGGGTATCAGACGGACTCGAGCTCAGATTAGGAGTAGAACTGTTTTCAGGAGGCTGGTTGCAAGCAGCCGACATTGAACCATGTAGATGATGTTCAGGTACAAAATCATGCGACGAAGAAGCGTTAGCATGGGGGATTGAATTCGGGACATCATGAATGTTTGTTTCGAACTGAAATTCAGAAACTTGCTGAAAATTCGCGAAAGTGTTCTCCACAGGTGGTGCATCAGGCAATGGGGGCTCTAGGGGCACGGAGACTGGTCTATCATTAGGAGAATCGTCGAAAAGACGGTGCGTCGTCTCATCTGCATCAAAAGGCGCGTCACGGTTGTCGAATATCTGCACTAGAGCGGGAGAAACAGAATCTGCAGATGGGTTTGGGGCACTATCGCTGGGTTCTTGCTGAGGACGGAGATCTGAGAGTTCTCCAGTAGCAGTGAGGTGGTCCAAAGCGCGCCAAAGCGCCTCGAAATCCTCTGTTGTGCCGACCTCTGGACTCAAGGATCCACCGTCTGCTGATGGCGTAAACATTGCCAGAAATGCAGCATCGGGCGCGCTAGATGAGTAGTGTCACGACCACAATGACAGTGTCCAAGTTGAAGTTTGTGTCATAAACGGAATCAAGCAGGCAAAGAAAACCAGGACGTCAAATGAGCAATCAGTCCATAGATAGAGCAAAGAGTAGCTCACCCATCCAAGTCCAGCTCTTTGACCTCCGGTAGATCGAGTATTTCGTCAAGCGTCAGATTACCACCTTCAGCCCCAGTAAACATTTTGCTAGCGTCCATCGAAACCGCAGTAGAGCAGGAGTAATAGAGAGAATGAGATATAATATGAAGCAAAATAAAGACGAAGCGTATACAACTAGGAGAGAAGAAGAGACGGTGGTGGACTTAGAGAGAGAGAAACTACTTCGGCATTCCGCGGACCTTTAGTACCTGCGCGTAATGACCACCAGGGTATCACGTGTGCGTGCCACTCGACTCTGCGTTCTCCTCAACCTCCGCTGGATGAGGACCAGACAAGGATTGTACCTGCAGGAAAACCGGAGTCACTTACAAGATGAGCCAAAATACAGACATGCACCGGTGGCAACGCGAGCACTACTTCATGCGAAATCCACAATTTGACGCTACATGCAGGATATTCCTAGTGTATACTCGGCTCATGAGATCGATGAGCAATGACCTACCAAGGATAGGGAGAACGAAACCATCTTAGAGATTGAGTTGATTGAATGCTAGGAGAAATACTGTACAAAAACTGGAATACAATGAGACAGAACTTGCCTGTGTATTAGTTATAGAGTTTGAAGGTGACGATAATGACCTGTACGTCCTTTGAGAAGTAGAAGTACTAGAGATAATCTTGACACCCTGTGGTCGGATTTGCTATTTAAGGAGCGAAATTAAAGATGTCGTCTGGTTTTGATCGGTGAAGTCCCAACACTGAAAGAGTTACGATGTCTGCATTTAGTACACCATAGATGAGCCTAGATCATTATGATACTCTGCCAGAACCCAGAATAAGGCAAGTCGCGTATAGTCAGAAGGTTGTGAGGTCAGCATTATTAAAACACAACGCACGGCTCGGGGAATATTACACATCCTTCTGTGAGGCAGCGAATACGGCCAGGCGTAAATAGCACGCAGGTTCAAGCTGATCCAGTGCTCAAGCTCAAATCTTCAAGAAGTCCTAACAGAGGCAAGCGCTGAAAATTGATCATGTATTGATGATTCAGATAGGTCTGCTTGGGTGTTGGAGGCTCTTCAAGTTTCAATATTAGGTTGGGACTGAATCCGTACAAGAGTAATAGGATGACGTGGACAGTTCCTGCGTCAAAGAGTTAAGCGCTTACCTGCCATTTGAGGAAAGCCAAAGCAGAGATGGAAGTAGGTTGGATCTAAGTCTCGAGTACTTAGTGTGTCAAAGATTGATAACCAGTCTCATATGAGATCCTAGTCCTCATGGTATAAAGGTACAGAGAGGGCATAGATAGGCTGTCTGTCACTCTAAGATATTACCTGGCGACTGAACTACCGCTGGTGCACCTTCAAACCAGCGCTTTGCGGAGTCTGATCTTGGTTTAAAGGTAGAGTTGAATGTTGGAGTATAAGTATAGCTGCGAGTCGAAAGGATAGCGGCCATGCATTCAAGCTCCGGGACCGAGCGCTTTTTCTATAGCCGCTTGGCCTTTTTTGGGGCTTCGGGATGGCGGGCCAAAGCTAGGACGAAGCCTAACAATGTAAGTTCCGTCTACGAACCTTTGTTAGTGTGTATATACATGTATAATCCAAAACGACACACTGTGTCTGCTCCAGCTGGCAATACAAAATACAATGTCAGTCTTCTACTTTCCACGTTAAACAGATCGGACTCTTACCAAGATATAAGTTTCTAATGACAGAGCATACTGCGTCAGTCTCTGTTCACGGCCATCACTGCATGTGGTCTGCTAGACGGAACGTCGATGTGCTTGTGCCATATTTTTCGCGCCGGTGTATAAGTATCAGATTCAAGCATCGAGGGCGCCAGTTAGACCAGACACACACCTTTATAGTCATTTCCGCTAGGTATAAGTCCCAAGTTCCATTCCGCCTGTACAATTTCTTATAACATAACCATCCGTGGTCTATTATGCCACAGAAAGACAGAAAGAGAATGAGTATTCGAGAGATTGATTCATAATAAAAGGTAGACCTGTCAGTATAGATCGCAGACATCAGTAACGACAAGGCGGGCCTCTGCGCATCTATTAGAGTTGAGAATCACCAATGACGGCCCATTTGGCAGGCGGAGGCCGATAATATCCAGTGATTCTAATGCAATTGATCACATTAGTTGAGGTTATAGAGTTTCTAAACTGACGGTAGTTCACCTACATCCTGACCCAGTCCAACCCAAGCTTTCCACCCATTCTTACTAGGGATATATATTTCCGACGATGGGGTATCCCGGAGGTCCTGGAGGAAGAGATTCACGTCGTCTGCCTGTTACAGACATGCGAACAAGACCAAGGGTGACTATGGCGACGAGCAGAAGAGCAGTCCCTAATCTAAGGCTGGACAAGTTATCCTCGAAGCATTGAGGGAAAATATTAGAACGGGGTATCCTTGGCTTCTCTCAAAACTGTAACGGTGCGAGCTACTTTGAGGGCGGAAGAAATTTCACCATCTGTTTATCCAATGAATCCGCTAAATTATAACGGGATGCAAAAGCATGAGGCTTCAATCAATGATGGAAGTTGCAGGGCTAGTTGGTTGATATATTCATGCCACAAGTGAATCGTTTGGTCGGATTATGAGGTGCTATTATGTACTAGGATGGGTCTTTATAGAGACAAATACTAAACGTAGATGTCACGACCATATGCGCTTGTATGGTTCTACTGCCAAAATCTAGAAAAAAATTGAATATCCTGAGAGGATGATTTTTAGCGAAACGAGGTGTATGGGAAGAACAGGATTAGCTTGTACACCAAATGGTACGGTGACATCAAGTCAGTACATTTCCAACAAAGTCTATGTTGCGATGATTCCAAGTAAATGTGCTAATCCGCGCAGTGTCTGCAGTTGCATCAAACCATCGGTCTATGTCGAATCATTCCATCTGTGACCTTGATATGATGATTTGTTCTATTTGGTCAATGGTGACACTGTAGCGGGATACTAGATATGAAACTCTATAATGCTTTTCCACAGAGTTATCCAGTCATTGTCAATGAGTTCTCTCTGGATTCTACTCATCACAAATGCTTTTGATGGAGGGCTGCAGCAATCTGTTTGAAGGTAGGTGGCAGTGCCAAACAACCTTCTTGCTTGTATGTACCAAAATTGACTCGGAGTCGCATGGGCCACTACTCAAGCCAATGCGAGTATACTTCGGGCACATATGAGGGAAATAAACCAACATCTTGTCGTAAAGCATGGTGCTTAAACAGGGTCCGACTGAAAGCTCCGGCAAGCTACGAGAATCTTATCAAAATATATGGGATCAATAATCATTTTCACGGAGACCAATCAATCAATTGACGAAGGAGGACGTATGGAATATTGGACGAACTCTGCCTTCATACACTTCATGAAAAGATGACATGTATACCTTAGTTTGCACGGTGTTTGCAACCCGCAGGCGCAGTGGATTATTACCACGTTTAGGCACAAAATGATGAGTTGGGCATAGTCACAGAGACAACCTCAGTGTTAGTATGTTCTAGTGGCAAAAAGTGACTTGAAAAAAATAATGGAAAATGCGCCGCTTTGCTTTTATTTGAAGTTGTAAGGGCTGGCTGGACTGTATGACGGTCGAGTGCTGCCGCAGCATTCATAGAATCATGTCAAATGATTCATTTTATTTTGTGCCTGACTGTGAGTCTTTACCTACGAACGTTTTCTTTGCAAAGAAAAATAGAGAGAAAGCGTCAGAGATGCAGCTGAAGATGAGCGCAATTAAGCTGTTGCTTCTCAGCCTAAGATGCGCGCAGTAAGAGCAAGAAATATTGAAAGAAATGGAATTATTTATAGGCTGCGGAGTTCGACTGATCAAATACGATAAAAATCAAAGTTCTTAAAATAGCTTAGCGGGAAGAGTTTATAGAGCGTGAATCGAGCCAAACACAACCCTACAACTCGTTCTTCTTTCTTCCTCTCCATCACCTGCTAAGCCTTTAGGCTTTTTTTTTCTCATCCTAATTCTCGCTACTACACCATCGACGCTCAACAAGACACTCGTTTGAACTTTACAGAGAAAATAATTCCTCTTTCACCTTTTGAAAAAATGCTCGCTATTGCAACAGCTTCTCTTCTGTTGGCTTCCTCTGCCTTTGCGCAGTCGACCACTACTTTCCCCGACGGTGTCGTCGCCACTGGAACCATGGGTACTACTAACCCTCCTGAACCGACTCTTGGCACCTCCCTCAATCAGACTTCCTACGCTAGGTTGTTGAGTGTCAATTCGGTCGACGATTGGTGTATTTTTGCTCCTCCTGAGAGCCAGGACATCGCCGACTCAGAAACTATCGAGGTTGCGTGGTGCTCTCAGGCAAGAAATGACGCACGAGTTATTCCTGACGGCACAATAACTGGTGTTAGTTTGCTGAAAACTGGTTTGTATTTTTTTTTCCCTTTCGTTATTTATTTCCTCTTTGCTGAATTGTCTTTTCTCTCCTAGATATGTACGTGCAAATCATGGGTTATGGTGACCTCACCAAGATTAACATTCCCTCCGGGGATTGGGGAGGTGAACTCGACCCTCACGGTGCCTATGGTTCCGGTAACCCCATCGGTGGAAATGTAACTACCAACATGACCATCGACGGCGAAACCATTAATGTTGCCGAATGGATGCTCTACGTCTCTTACGAGCAATTCTGCTTCCGTGCTTGCACCTGGGCCAACTCGACGTACAGTGCCGCTGCTATGTGCTGGCACGAACTTGATGAGATGGGTTGTGAGTTTGTCATGCCCGGCAACTACAACTTCAACGGAACTTTCGAGACATGCGAGGCTGACGTTGCCTACCCTCCTGGGTGGTACGTTGAGGGTGTTTCGGATGGAACCACCTCGTTCTCTTCCTTTGCCCAGTACTGGACAGGTGTTGTCGATGGAGTAACCTACACTCAAGGCGACCTTAATACTCCCTCGACTGTCCAGTCTACTCCTTCGTCATCCAACTGCCAGACAGTTGCTACGATCTCTAACGGAATTGCATTGGCTTCGCTCGGTGTTTCGGGTGCTGCGACTGCAACTGGTAGCGCTGCTACTGCTACTGGTACTGCGACCAATTCTGGGTCGTCATCTGGTGCTGCTGGCGTTTCAGGATCATCTGGCTCGACAACCGCTGCTGCATCTTCCTCGAGCAACGCTGCTGCTCCTGGTGTTCGTGTCTTCCAGGCTGGTATGTCGGAAGGCATTACGCTCTTGTCAATGATCTCTGCCATCGCTGCCATTGCTGTTTTCCACTAAACATTGGTTGTCACGTAACTTTACACACTCATGATTTTTTCGCCCTCTCCTCATCGTCGTTGTTAGCTTCTTTAGCATATCCTTTTTCATTGAAGGAGATCCAAATGGAATGTTTTTTTTTGTTTCTCTTACGAGCCGTCTCTTACTACCGGTATGGTATATACATCACCTCTCCGAACTACTATCGCACAACTGCACACAAACTTTGTACCATTCGCACCTGTTCTTACGCTCTACTTTCGTAGTTTGTCTACCAGGATAGAATGAGGACCCACTACCTATGTCGTCACAACGAAACTAATCTGGCGCATACATATACACTCTTTTTCTTGTTCTTTTCTTGTGCAGTACGTTCGTACTTGTGCGTTTTATAGGTGGTGTTGTGAATGGAACAAATGGACTCTGTTTTCTACCTCAGTGTTGCGTCTGTTTCTCGCGCACTTGGTCTAATCTATCAGCGAGTTGCTTACATTCTACATCGTTGTTTTTACACTGACCCTCTCTTATAATCATACTTGTGAAGTGAAAATCATTGCCCTTGCTAAGCAACATGGTCAGCCCTCCAGCATCTGAGGGAATCTCCTTCAGGTTGGGATGACTCTGTACTCATTCAGCACTTCATCAGAATCCTATCCGCCTCCATGGCTGAGGGCATATTCTATTATGTGGGACTCGGAATATCTCCTGACCCCATCAACTTGTTTTAAGTATCGCACAGGGAAGACGCCGAAGCTTATCGCAAGCTGAAGAAGCTGCATTGAGCGTAGTAGATCAACTTGAAGTCTTGAACGATGTGTGGAGATTACTCGGCTACGAGATTCGTGACCTCCTGGGTGCATTCTTCTCCTCGTGTTGCGTCTTCAGGCTGATAAATTATAACAGCTTCTTCTTTGTGATGTTTCCCCCATTCAAGGCTCGTTTCTGCCACTTCAAGTCCACTCCAAACATTCCACACAGCCTTTAATTTGTTTGGTGGTCATTAGTCATTGAAACTCCATCTTTTTGAAGGTGCGGTCAAGGATTACCAAACAGCCGATACTTTGATTGTTATCTCTTAGGTTCACGCGGTTTGTGTGCGAGGGATTTGGACCTTGCGTCGATTAGCATAACATAAGTAGAGGTCATGGTAATAATCGTATCTGTTCTGCTTTTTCGTCCTCAGCGAGATGTATTTACACACAATGTGTGGAGCTCAACATGGGTCTGTGAACCAAAATCATCCAACCCCCTCTTCTACTTACCTTATTCAACATCTGTCACATTCATGTCTGACCCAATAATGCCCATCAAAACCCCACTTGTGTATTGATCTACATCCTAGGATATCCTCTGATTGTTGGATCCCTCCTGCTCCAGGGTATTTAGCAGTTTCGTAAATAATCAGTTTTTCCCGATTCGTGAATGTCAAAAGCACTCCGAGTTCACTCTCAACCTCTCGCACGGAGTACCGAAACAAAACTCATTGCGCCCCGGCGGCCCCAACTGAGTACTACGGATTCTGAGATCCACTGGTGAACAACTTCACCCTTCCTCAGAACAGCATCGCCATGACCGCTATCATAAATTGTTCTTCCAGTCTCTTTCTGCGCGGTATGGCGGATCAATATTTGGGGCGTATTGGTGTTTAGTTCTTTTTTCCCTGCTCAAAATTGATCTCCGTTTTCTCCGTCTTTCCTCGACATACATAATGGGAGCGCCACTAATGTGAGGCTGTGCAATACTGTGTCCCGTCGGCCACAGAGAAAAAATTATGTTCATCTTCAAGTTTGAGGAGAACCCTCTGTCTTGTCAATTACTTGTACCAAGGCCCGAGCTCTCAGGCTACCGGTTTTAGTCTGCTTTACTTTGGATGGGATAAAGTGGAATGCTCTTCGATATCTCTATTTTGACATCTATTAACCTCCAGCACCAACGGCCAGCAAAGTTTTTCGAAATTTCATTTAGGCAGCTCCGAAACATCGCATAATTAATTAACATAATTTCAAGGTTGATAACGAGGCCGGCCGTTATAAGAGCTGCACATGCGTCCCCCTTCGTCTTTAATCCCCACTCAAAAACTGCTGGTCAGTAGGTCAGTCCCGGGTTTCCTAAAAAAAAAAAAAAAGCTCGCTCTCGTACCGAACATCCTCCGCGCATAACTGTCATCACTCTGACCTTCAACGGTTACCCGATCCCTTCCTCCATCACGAATGCAATTGTCCAACTTTTCGTACCTGGTCTTGGGACTATTCTTCGTCGCCGGTGTGCACACTGCACCCCTCATGGTAGGTTACATATTATAGGAGCCCAACATTAGTAGTCATTGCTGACTTGCTTGCTTCTATTAAGGCTGCTGAGAGCAACTCAAAGCTTCAGATCCGTGGAGTCGGGCCCTCTAAACTGGTGAATCATGACGGTCCCCCGCCGGACAAAATCTTTGTTCAGTTCATAGGTGGGACAAAAGTAGAACCAGGGATAGTATATGACTCCCTAGGCGTACAGGACACTGCGATCGAATACCGAGTGTTCAAGGCATTAAAGCATTTCAGCCGTGGTATCGCATCGCAAGATGTCCACTTCAGAAACCTGTACGACCCGAGCAATGGAGCGCCTACCCTTGAATGTATAGTTATAGGGATTGAATCCTCCTACCTTATTATTTCCATTGACGAGGATGGAATACCGACAATACGACAACTTCGTCATTCCGACGGTCTGATTGCATCTGAGTACGAGGGGGTACGAGTTATAGATGGTGTTTTTCATCCTCCATGTGAGTCAATGCCTTTTTTTTCAAGACGTACTGGACTGTCTGTGCCTCGTTATAGCTTCTCCCAGATCTCCTCCGTAGATATCTTACTCCTAAAACTATTCTCGTACATTTTCATGCGAGGGCCTGCTTAATTTATAGTGTCGCAACAATTCTAATTGAATCTGCGGTCAGCTGAAAACGCTTACATTCAAATGTTACAAGGCGTTGAGCGATTCCTAGCAGAGCTTTCAGCGATTTGTCGTCCTTCTACGTGCAGGCTTCATATCTTTCGTCCTTTAACATCGTCATATAATAAAAAAGTACGGTGTAATCGAGGTTCGGCATTCGACTGTTTTTTTTTTTGTAAGCACAGCTAAATCTATACGGTTTGGCTATCCTCTTACCCTCATCAATCTGGACCGACCTCGGATTGTCCCTTTTATGAAACGTGTGGTGTGCTACGATTAATATGTCCCAGTTATCCTGGACAAATTACTTCCGAGATGGTGGCCGATGGGGGTGTGCTCCGTCGACCTCGTCGCCTGACTGCAAGATTATCACTACGACAGCTATCCCCCGCCTTCGCCTATCAACTATTCACTCGATCTTCATATGGTGGGCTGGCTTGGCTGGAGACTGTACTGTTAGATTAGCGTCATATAATACAAGGATAGGGGCAGGCGTGCGCCTCACTACCCCCGCAGATTGATGTTTTCCAACAGATTGGATTTCCTTTTATTTTCCGTTACCATATTATGTGGGGAATACTCCGAGGATTAGACATGGGGAAAGACAGGATATCTTTAGCTATACATGCTTCAGTGCCCACGAGTAACCAACGAGTAATATCGCTCCAGAAATTATGCGGACCAGTGAGTGCATACCCGATAGGCAACCATGACGATATCAATTAATGACTCGCTACTAGTCATACGCGCGGAAGATAAGTAGCTCGAGGTGTATCTGAATGTTCGAATATCGAAAGTTCAGTGCTTCGCATTAACGGGCTCCTTTTTTTCCGTGTATGTCAGACAAGAAGACAAACCAAGTTGCTTCTTTCTGAGATTTTCGCGGACTCACAACTTAAAGGCACCGCTGACACAACCTTCCAGAGATCATCTAAGCTTAGATAGTTGTGCCTTCATGTTCTATGAAGCATCGTCAAATTAACGAAGGAAAGCATGAGGAGATGAAATACAGTAGACACGCTTACCAGTACTGGTACCGTGAGTAGAGCTCGTAGATATATAGCCTGTAATGTGAGAAAGGTAGAACGTAGAAGAAAAATGCGTTGGACTTGGAGGCCAACGTTGAACGAATAGTCAGTTGAAAAATGCAAGCGGTTGTCGGAGCTCCAGGGGCGCTAATAGGGCGTTAGAATCAATGTCACGTTTTTTGTTGAAAACTGAAGCTCTGCGAAATCTACCACTTGTTCCGACGATATCTTTCGCATCCGGTCCTCCGCCTTGACCTGATCTCCTTCGGGGCAGAACAGAACCTATCATCGTCTCACGTCTGTGTTTCCGTTCCTCTCAACTTTTGACGCCTAGGTCTAGCCCTGCCCTCTGCGCTTATCTGCCTTGTGTGTGTTTCTTCCACTTACTCCGACGAATAAAGTCCGATTACATCGACTCAATGCTAGCAAGGCTGCTGGATTACAAGTAAATGTTTGATCAGGAATGCGATGCGCGTGCGCAGGGACGAAGAACACTGAGTTGATATGTCCATCGGTTGACTTAACTACTATCCCGTGATGAATAAATCTCCTCTCAAAAACTTTGAAGGAGCCATTAGGAGCTAACAATGTGCTGACTACTTTCGTTGATAATCTTTTCCTGCCTTCCGCTTCTCAGCCTACCCCGGACCAGTAATCTTATGTGGTCTGTCTGGAAAATCCGAAGAGCCTCTTCAACTTCACGGCTTTAATATCATCCTTGTATAGCGTTTCTTCTCAGAAGATCTCGTCAATATTCAGGTCAGTTGACGACTTGATGCTTGAAGATAGGCAGTTTCCTCTCAGACTCATTTTAGAGCGCGACTAAATCGTGGGACTTATCGGGGCGGTATCTGTTGATCGCTTTTGCGGCTGCACGGTGCACTTGCGCTGCAAAAAGTCGTTATGCAGTCCGGTCAAACCGTGTAAAAGCAACCCGGGTAGCTTCCGCATAAAAAGCTCACTCTTTCTTCGAACATATCATTGACTAGCCTCGAGCCACCTTATTTCACCTTAAATCACTTGTTCGCAAATTCTTTTCTTGAATAATGACTTCTGCAAATACCAAGAGGTTACAAGTAGCTATCTGGTAGGTACTTTGATTTTCTCTGCCTAATATTTCATTCATTGTCCTGAAGCGGGGCAGGGATTGGGGGACTCACCTTTGCCTTGGCTTTATCGCGCTACCCAGATATCGACATCGAAATCTACGAAAGTGCTCGAGCACTAACAGAGGTCGGTGCAGGGATCGGAATATTTCCCCGTAAGATTCTTGCCAACAATTATGAGCGGTAACATTCATTGACGCAAACCAGGCCCATGGAAAGTGATTAAGATGCTTGGATTAGAAGAAGACCTTCTTCAAGTTACCGAAACAGCAATAGTCGATGGCTCCGGTAAGTATGCATTTTCCGTTTCTCTCGATCCACTACAGATAAGTCCTTCAGTTTCGGGCTTTCGATACCGTAAGAGTGATCAATACGAAGGCAAGGCTTTTTTCACGTTAGTTACTCAAGGTTAGTGTCAAGTCCGAGTTTCATCGGGGTGGCACATCCTCTACTGTTCATCTTCTTCCTTGATCACTTACCTCCCGTTAATAGGATCATTGATGCTGTTCCATCGAGCCGATTATCAGCAAACTCTCCTCAGCCATCTTCCGAAGCGATGCAGGACCCATTGCTCCAAGCGCTTGAGATCGTACACCCAGCGCCAGTCTGGGCCTATTGAACTTTCGTTCGAAGACGGCACGATGGCATCCTGCGATGTGCTTGTTGGTGCTGATGGCGTCAAGTCTGCCGTTCGTGCAGGAGTATTGGGTGAAAAGGCTCGATGGGCGAAGGGTGAAGGAAAATGGAAGGAAGCCGCGGAAATTCTTCAGCATGTTGACCCGATCTGGTCTGGGGCTACTGCGTACCGAGCATTGATCCCAGCTCAAAAGCTACAGGCGATTGCGCCTAACCATCAGGTATTACACACGCCTGGTGTACAGGTTTGTTATCTCTTTCCTGATTCAAGAAGTTAAGAGCTGATTGGATCTGTATCTTCATAGTACCTTGGAAAACAAGGTGTAAGTACACAGATCTTGCACTTATTCTTCAGTTAACCTCTTGCATCTATCGTAGTATATTATAGCATATCGCATTTCCGGAGGCAAATTTATCAATCTCGTTGCATTTGTGGTTCAGCATCACCTGGAAAATACCACGTTCAATGGTCCGTGGATGTCGACTGTTGATGTCAGTGCCTTTTCCTCGACATTTACCCATTGGGAACCAGACGTACAAATTCTGCTTTCTGTGAGTTTGTGACTTTTGTTGTTCATTTTACTTAAATAAATGCATTTGTAATTTTTTCAATTAGTGTGTTGAAAAACCAATGCAATGGGCAATCCACACCGTTCGTCCAATGCAGTCGTTTGTCTCCGGAAGGGTAGCACTACTGGGAGATGCTGTGAGTAGCTGAATTGTTACAACCGCCTTTGAATTGAGCTGTATTCTAGGCTCATTCAATGACTCCACACCAAGGCTCTGGTGCAGGACAAGCCATTGAGGTTTGTACATATCTTAGAGCCTATGTATGCACAAATGAAGTACCATACTAGGATGCTTGTATACTCGCAGCTGTTCTTGGCCATCCCTCTACTGACCGTACCAACGTTGCTCATCGTGCACTGCGGGTTTATGACAGCATTCGGTGCCCGTATGCATATAGGGTGATGGAGGCGAGTCGAATAAACGGACGATACTTTACTCTCCGGCTTGACGAAGACGGGGCAATAGACATCGACAAGCTGCCGCCAAAGCAGCAATGGGAGTATTTACAAAGGCTTGGTCATGCGATCGTCAAGAACTGGGAGTGGGGTGCGTTTTTCATGATCTGTACGGCTTCAAAGAAATCTGAGTAAAATTGTCGATCTCTTAGCCTGGACGACCTCTATAGATACGGCGTTACAAGAAGCTTTGCGTTTGTTGGAGAGCTGAACGTCATGTTTCGCCTTCAGTTACAGGTGGCGTCACGATATCTGCGAGCCTTCTTTTTTGCACGAAATCTGACGACTAGTAGATATTATCACGGCTACTCTGATGTATCAACAGTATGTACTTTTATGTATTCTAACATGCGTGTATGTATTTTTCCCTTATACTTTCCACTTATTTAGCTTTGGTAAAATGACAGATAACTGTGTATACGCAACATAAGTACTTATGTGCTTCAGTTTCACCTTAGCATATCCTTCTTGTATGTTTTGTAAGCACCAGTGCCAGATATTAGATGACATGGGCTCTAAATACTAAACTCTCAAGATCAGTTTGCTTTAAGTATTGAATGACTTGGGCTGCGCATGCAAAACCAGTATCTACGACATGGCTATCAAGTCCTTATCACTATTCTGTGCTCGTCAATACAACGTCGTTCTTCGCGCAGAAATTTGCCACTCGATTTAGTTGCGCCATTTCGCACAGCCTATCTCTACTTCAGCACCCAAAGTTAGGCGTTCACTAGGATTAGCTTTGACCTTTCCCTCAAAAGGCAATTACACGTGGGAAGAGGCTCAATCAACGCAACAGTTACCTCATAGTACAATTTTGAAACTGGTTCTCCTTCTGTCATCTTATTCACCTATCAAACTAGCGGGCTGTGACTGGCATTGGACCCTACTTCTAAAGCTATATCTTGGTACTGCTTACTTATGAAAAAGCTCCAACGCCGCATGGCTCAATATCGTCGAAGCAAAAAAAAAGAAAGAATGTGGTATAAAGTCAGAATCTAAAAGAAGGTACATGTATGAAAATTTATCAAGATTACAGGGTGGATGCCAGCGATATCGGTAGCAACCTCCAAGATTTATGCGATGCCTGAAGGTCGAGCTCAAGACAAAGCCGAGCGAAGTATCCGATCAACGTGAACACCCAAAGGATATAGGGACGGGCTCGGGGCCAGCTGATTTCTCCCAGCGCGAATTGACGCAAATTCTCGCAAGATCAAATGGGCTTCCAGATCGATAGCATGAGGAGACGGTGGGCGGTCTTCATCTGTGAATCCTCCTTGCCCTAGCGACATAGGTTCAACCTGCCACCTCGGAGCTTCGTAAGGAGGATAGCAGGACTCATCCTCGACATCACTGGTGCACGCCATAGACGTGAAATATGTCACGGGATCGAAGGGCTCTTCTTCTTCTCTACGACGTTCCCGTGCTGACGTCTCCATGACCCACTCCCCGGTCTCTTTGTTGTACGTGTCCGGCAATCGAAATGGAGGCGGTGATGCTGAGAAAAGATCGAAATACTCTGAACTTTCAGAATCAGAATTCCAGTCATATTCATCCTCAGAGTCGTCATCCTCGTCTTCGTTTTCTCCTTGAGCATGAGAACAACTTTTAGCCTGAGCCGCGGATTGACGATCAATGTGATCCTTCCACGAGTTGCCCTTACCCGCCTCATGTGCATCATCCTCCACCTCGGATTCCGAGTCCGTCATGTACTCGGATGGCAGTGGAGTCAACGGAGATAGGCAAAACAAGGACGAATCAATGGTCGACCAGGACTGGACAGGAGGAGTTTGAGAGACCAAGGGAGCTGGATTCTCATCCTGGTCCTGGAAGGACTTGTCGCTCGCAGCGGGAGATTCAGATGGACTGCCCAAGTTAGACTGTGAAGGCCGAGGAGGATCTGGTTTTTCTTGCTCCCCTGTAAAACGGTCCTGTTTGAGCGATTGTGGCTTTGCAGAGTCGATTTCGGACTCTAGACTGTAAGGGACCTCCGCTACCGCAGCAGAATTGGTATCGACTTTCAGTTCCAAGGTCATATCCTTTACTCCTTGCGAAATATATCGATACACAGAAGGGGATTGGACAAAACACTGGGCAGGGGAAAGTTCTGCTTGAAAGCTGGTTACTGCGATTGAATTGGGTTCGACGCCATAACGTCCCGACTGAGCCCGGGAAGAGACGTATAATGGGTCCAGCTGCCTCAGGGGCTCTCTTTGAACTCTTGAATCGCCCTCCCTCACTGTAACGGTGCTTGGAATCGATACGGATTTGCCGCTGTGTTGTCCTGATTTGACTTTGGCAGATTCGTTAGAAAAAGACGGCGGATCCGACTGCTCCCTTCGTGCGCTGTGTTGGTTTTCTTGACATTCGGCCAACATGTCTTCCATATAGGATGGTGAAGGCCAAACAAGCTTAGGTTCTACTTCCTCGATTTTGGAAGCAGGAGAGTCGTAAAGACACGATGAATGGGATGCAGATTGTGGAGTCGAGTGAAAAGGAGGAGCAAATGTTTCCTGAGACGTATTGTCTACCGTTGCAAGTGTATTCGAAAAAGTCGTCGGTTTCAGAGAATCGGTAAGGGTGGGGGACTGAGATCGCGATTGAGGCAATGGGGGATAAAGCTGGTGGTTTTCTTGTAGTTCTTCAAATAACAACTCTTCTTCTTGATCAGCCATATCGAAGATGTAGTCCGCCTCCGTGCCAGTTTCAATCCTCGAGGATGCGTGCCAGGTCGTCGAACTCGAGATCTTGCCGCGAAGAGCGCAAGCTACTATTCTGGCCCGGTGGACAGCAAGCTCCGAGTTGGCGACAGCAATCTTCGCAAAGTCTTCCTTCTCTGGTGAAAGGGGTGAATTGGGGTCGTCATAAATGGGAACGTGAAGCGCTTTGACAAGCCGACGAAGATTCTCGACGTCTCCAGCGTTGAGAAACGAGGGGCAGTCTTCGTGTGTCTGTTTCACAAACACATTCCATGCCATTGGGGAGATAAAAAGCGTGTAATTCAGAACTTGCAAAGCCTCTTGCTGAAATCTGATAACCTGCCGTTTGGTCATTCCCATAAGGGAGGTCCTGAAGCGAGATGGGTAAGTTCATCTATGCATATCTGGGCAGGATGCAACTACCCACCAGTTTTCCAAGTCGACATAATTGTCGTGAAACCATATTATGCTGAGTTGGAAACCCAAAAGAAATAGTCGGGTGAGCATGTTAACACAGTGACGGCCTTGGAGTGTGGCCCTATGTGGGATCCCCTCAGGGAAGATCCGAAGCACGTATAGAAGAGCAGAGAGGACAACTTGAGTGGGGCAGTTGAGGTCGCAAAGAGCGCAAAATATTCGCTCGTAAGTCTCTTTCACAAACAACGATAACGTCTCGGAGGCTAGAACCGGTTTCAGCTAGAGACAGTGATCGAGCGAAAACCAGAGCGTACTAGGGTAGGGTGTTTGGAACTTTACATGTTCCACTAGCTTTGAAGATATCAAGGCGGCCAGGAGAGGATATCGAGCAAAATCTTCCGCATTTCGAGGACGCTTAGATTGTTTCTGCGCAGGGACAGTGGGGATTTCGAAGATAGGTAAATGAGCTTGCTGGGTGTGGGGATCAGGAGCAATTCGCTCAGTATCGATCTGCGAGTTCGTTCTCTGGTCGGTTTTGTCTTGTAGATCCCTGTAGATGCCACGGATAAGACAAGTCAGCCTATAGCGAGAACCTTCGAACTCGAAGGGAAAAGCACCCACCGATTCTTGCTCGGTGTGATGTTGACAGGGTTTAGCAAGTGCGATATGGCCATAGACGCGCGATGACTGGCTTCCATAGAGGACATGATGCGAAAACAGTGTAAACAAGTAGGAAGAATAAATCAGAGTTCAAAGTGCTGAGTGGAAAGGTAACCAACCAAGATTGTTGTGTTTTATAGCTGCACGCGTCGTGCGTGGTTTTGCAAGACGCGCGCCACAAGTCCAACGTGATGATCCGGCGCTATTCTACCATACTGAGCACCTAACAATGAATTAGCGCTTATTGTTCGTTGAATGTGGATCGCTGCTTTCCGCAAAAGTTTGAAGGACCTGCATCTCCCCTTGGTCTGGTCAATTGTTCTATTTGGAAAGGGTGCTCTAAAAATTTACAATAGTCGGCTTTGTCCTTTCATCTTCCAATAGAAATATATTCATCGTTTACAACAGGTAGAGGTCTCTGGCGAGTTACAAACAATCACAATAAACTGTCATCGACGATCAAGCGTTTTTGGTCATTGACTGTGAATCTCGACGAATATCTTCAATTTCCATCAACTGAGCGACGTCCTTCTCCTTACTACTCTCTTGTCCGTCGTGTAGTACAGATCCAAATCCATTTCCAGTGATTTCTTCAATAGCTGATTTGCCGTCGAACAACGCAGCTGTTTCTTCAAGAGTGAGGTTCTTAGTTTCGACGACATCTGCGAATTACCATGTGAATTGTCAAATTCTTAGACTCAGAAAGTTTGCCCACAGCAGTATAAGAAAACGATTTCGAACGCGATCCAACAGCAGTATATAATCTGGAACAAGGATTATTTGCATGTCTAAAATGAAGATCATTTACTTACATAGTATTTCCATGCGAGGTGCGCTGCAGCAAACAAAAGCTCAGCCCGTGCATGTAGCACATCAAGTGAGATCTGAAACTTACCGAGAGCAATCGGATTGGTGTATTGGTTGAATATCAACGCCAGTGATATCGTAAAGTTGAACACCGTGAACCCTTTGGCACGAAGGTGGTAAGGCAGAATTTCAACGGTGTAGACGACGATCAATGGTGATAATGCGAGACTGAAGGAGACCAATAAAAATGCACGCTTTCAGATATCAAATTCTGCAGCTGATACGCACCCATATGCGGCACTGAACAAAAAAATGAATGCAATCAGGGAGTGAGCAGCAGCCGGTATCCCGTGTTCCCAGAACACCGCGAATGACACCGTCTGTGCGATCCAGGCCAAAAGTACACCGATAGTAGAACTAAGGAAGAGCAAACGACGACCTAGTCTGTCAATTAGTCCTGAGGCTATCAAGGCCCAGAGTAAGCTCCAGATTGTGAGAATGCCGTTGATGAGTAGCTACACTCGATGAGCGGAGTATTAGCGGCAGTTCATGACGTAGCTTCCAAGTTTGAATAACGAACCTGAACAGTGGGATCGGTAATATCGATGTCGGTGAGGATTTGGTTGAGATAATAGGAAGCAATACCGTTCCCAGACCATTGGGAAAAAATAGCGATTGCAATGATGATCCTCATACGCTTCCTGTTTCCGGGGGTACTGAAAAGAGACTTCCATCCAATATTTGCGACGACTGAGATCGTAAGCTTATTAGGGGATGGAAGAAATGGAGAGGTGAACACGGACCATTGCTGTCAAACTCGATGGCAGCTTTGATCTCGTTGAACTCGTATTGAACCAGTGGATCATCTCTGATGGGCGGAAATAAATCGATGATATAGATCAAGTTATGGAGTATTGAAGATACATACGGATTACCATCGGCGTGATAATACGCCAGCGTATTCAATGCCTGCTCTTCTCGGCCCCTGCTAACTAGCCATCGTGGAGATTCGGGTAGAAACCAAGCTAGGAAAATTTGGAGCACAGAAGGCAAGCCTTGAAGTGCAGAAGGGATTCGCCATGCCCAAGTACTATTGATCCTAAATGTACCAAAGGTCGTCCAAGCCGCGCTGTTGATGAGAAGAAATATACGGTGTTTAAAATGAATATTAGAACAAGATTAGTAGCCACACGTACATAATAGCACCCAAGTTCCAGAGTGAATTATAAGTGGCTGTTAAAGGAGCTCGATAAGGTGGATATGAAATCTCGGAAACGAGCATAGGAGCAGCATTCGCTAGCAGTTGCCGACTAAGTATCAATAATTCTTGCTATGGCTATCTACTCACCGGCAAATGTCAAACCGAACCCAATCAAGAACCTAAGAAATAATGATGAGAATGACCGCTACGCAAGAATAATCATTGTCCTACCGGGCGCCAATGAACATACCGACAGACTGAGCAGCTGCTTGAATGATAGCTGCTAAGAGCATTATGGAAGCCCCAAGGATAACCGTACGACGACGCCCGATACCATCTGACAAATATGGAGCAAACGGGTATGCAGCTAGAGAACCGATGTTCTGAAGGCTCTTTCAGAGTCCGTTTGATAAGTAATGTAAGTAAACATCATACTTGAATAGCATTCAAAAGACCGAGCTTGCTCGGTGATGGATGGTTGAAGTAGTCCTTCCATTGAGGCCTGATAAAGGATCTCGAAGTCAGTTCGAAGGTGAGGCGCCGGTAAAAAAATCCTCACAGTGACTGGAGACTATTCATCATACTTCCATCGTATCCATTTGTGCATGACGTGATTAGCCTAAGAGAACATGACAAGAACGAAACCAGAAGAGCTGAGGCAAGCAACCTACAAGAGCACAATCCAGGCATTGAGGGTAATCAAGCTATGTAATCCAGTATATCACAATGAATCACTTTCAAACTTTTTCAACGACAATCTGAGTCCCTCACCGTTTATTATTGAACCATTTCTTGTTTGGATCAAGAAGATGTGTGAACCCAGATTGCCTTTCCGCAGCGAATATACCACCCGCCATAACTTTGTGTCTTTGGAAGTAGCTTGGGAGAGACGCAGTAAAGAGGGAGCTAGATTTATATCGCTGGACAATATGGCAAACACAGGTAGAAGTTCAGCCGTCTAATATGCGTTTCCAACACAAAAAGTTCAGGTGACTCCTTTCCTTGATTCACCGATAACCCACACATTCAAAACGATATATAGTCTCAGCATGAGGTGCTTGAGCTATATTGGACTAAAATGTCGAGCGGCACGAAAATAAGGAAGCCGTCCGGGATCTTGATGGGTTTGAAGATACGTGTTTACCAGTGACTCTTATGGAGCCAAGGATTTTTCATACGATGGGAGCTTTAATCTGGTATCCTGAAATCCAAGATTACTGCATGAAATGTTGAGCACAATCGGCAAAGTTGCACGGAATTCAAGCTGCAGGTTTCATAAAGATTTGTCGGAGAATTAAACTCTGAACATACCATCCAGTGTGACCTTTTTTAACTGCTGGACCACAGATGATGGAAAGACCATACAGTAAATTATTCTCAAGCAAGCTGTTACTTACAAGGTAAACATATCATCATCATTGACGTCCAGGCAGTTGCTGGAAGTTGAGACGCTCGACCCGCTTCCAAACATTTGCACGAAGCAGCTGTCGCTAAGTCAGATACACCAGCATCAGAAATATGAAAGAAGCTCCAGACTGTTTCCAAGTACAAGGAGTTAGAAACATACCTGCTCAACTTGAGTCAGCGCAGAGAGCTGGTTCAAACACTATGAATGAAGTATGAATGCATATATTCCATGCTCTCGAGTGGTGCGCGTGATGCATCAAACGTCCATCCTCCGGCAATTGGTTGCGATTGATTATTTAAGTTGATCTCCATGCAAATGATTATCGGCAGAGTACAACGAAAGTATCATGAACATGAAGGCATGTCGCGATGATGACTCAATCACTAGCCTATAAGGCAATAATGGAGAAGAAACAGAGAAAAGAAGCAATGCAACAGCATAGAGCTGAGAACAACATCTTCAGGGTGAGGAACTGTGTAGAGGACAAGTTTGAATACATCTCCATGGTAGAGGCCTTCTGGAAATCAATCCAAGACAAGGACCTGGACCAAAAAACCAAAGATTTTGTGTGGATGGTAGCATATGATGCCCACTGGAGTGGAACACACTGGCTACGACCGAGCATGAAACCAGAGCTGCAACAGAGAGCAGTCTGTTCGCATTGTGGTGTGATTGAGGATCTCGAGCATAAAATGTGACTCACCAGCTCTGATCTGGGATGTGGCAGTAGGTAAGCTCCGGACGAAAAAAGAAGAACATTGTAACCTGGGTGCACCCAACCCTGGGAGATATACTGGGATGCAGCTTGGCGAGAATCAAGACTCCAGACAATGGTAAACTGCTTGCGGGAGACACATGATTGTGGAGACTGACGATCGCTGAATCAGCGCGGCTGATATGTGCAGTCGAGTCATTGAGAATGAGGGCAGAGCCTTTTCCACACAAGAAGTCTATAGTCGGTGGTATAAATTGACGAATGACCGGTCCGAGCCAGATCGACAGATGACTCACCAGAAGTACGGTAAGAAAGCTCTATCCAAGAAGCTAGTACTCCAGACCTGGAAAAGTATCCTTGCACACGAGGAACCACTACCACAGGACTGGACTACAATGAACGGGGTTTTAGTGGGTATTACAGGGATGGTTGAAGAAGAAGATTGAAGTGGAGAAAGGTAAGTTGAGTCGGGAGATGGAAGGAAGTGATTGCCCTTGGACTGAGTCCCACACACAGTGCATAAATGCATTTCCCTGTGGAGGTTTGAGATGATATGATATGCCATATGCCCATGCCTAACGATCCAGCACAAGGTGAAAGACCCTTGCCCAAACCAGCGTGAGCCCAAGAGACGACCAGTTCGGCTGCTTGGCGCTCGAATAGAAACACAACTGAGAGCGAAATTGTTCTAAATTTGGTAAAGTCAAAGCCGGGATTTAAAGTCAACCTAATTAGGAAATGCATTATGATGGATCGGCAATTGAAGCCTGAAGTTACACCACAACGTCCACAATCCATCCTGCCTGTCAATGGTTCACAGGTCGGCGGATTCCCGCCTTCTCGCAAATCTGATATCACACGAAAAGGAATACACAAATCAGCTTCAGTCTTTATTAAACCTTTCGCATGCGTCTTTTAATTCTCTGTCGGCATATGCAGCCTCCTCGCCTCCGCCGGCTTCTCAAGTAATACTGGCCGTCGCTGGTTCGTTGTCCAATGTGGATAATGCACTGCGTTTATATGCAGCTGCTGTAGAAGAGTGGACAAAATACTTGAAAGAATTAAAGGATTTAGAGGACGAAGTAGGCAATGTTATGAGAGACAGGGAGATTCTGTGCGTCTTTTACTTGCTTACTTGTACATTATACTTTCTATTATTAACCTTCCCTCATACAGCGTAACTCGCCTCTTAAAGGCGTCAAAATCAACACCGAAGCCTTCTAGCAACAGAGACTCACTCATGTTTTCTTCTTCTCCACCTGCATCTTCCTCTACTCTGTCTCTGAAATCCAACGAAGACCCTTCGACTACTTATGCCTCAACATCATTTTTCTCTGCTCTTAGTCCCGGCCCAATGTCGGCAAACAAAAAATTGCAGACAGCACAGGCCGAGCTGCAGGCTTGTGAAGCGCATTTGGCGAAGAAAGAGCTCGAGTTAGACGGTAAACGTTCTTCGGCTATACGTGACGGCCTACGTATCAGATTTCGTGCACTTGGTCAATGCGGCTGGCGATGGTCGGAAATCGGTAAAGAAGTCGAAGTTGTGCTTGGTTTCGGAGAACAAGGTAGTGCTTATTATCTTGTTGTTTCCCGACTAATAGTAATGCACTTCAGTCTCTATGCCGCAAACATCTAACAAACCCCTTCCAGCGCTTCTTGCTCCCGTGCCAGTACACGCTAAACCACCTACAGCAGAATTCAACGACCGTCCATCATCCGACCTGTCATCAATTGCTCCATCGCAATCTGCTTCCCAGATTGGGATTATTGTTGGAAGTTCTCCACCAATCAATTCGCCAACTGCCCACATCTACTCAGACCTTGAAGTTGCCTCGGGCCCGTCTCCTGCATCATCACCTTCCTTGCACATCCCAATTCCTCCGGCTCACTCGATCGACGATTTGACTTTACCTACTGCTGATTCAGACGCGACTATTACTAGGAGTAGCACTCGAAGACATGTCCTTCCGCATCGAATCACAGAGGAGCATCTTGGCTTCCACGAAGGACTTTTGAGTGGCACCAAAACGTCTATGGACAAATCGCAAGAAGAAACCGGCGACAGTGATTCAGATGAGGACGATGAACGAATACCTGCCGACGCTCGAGTTGTTGAAAATCCGCGGTTCTCTGCCAAAAATGTTAAAAGCACCGATGCAAATGTCCAACTGGGTTCAATTTCGTCTCTGTCCAAAGCTAATGGCGTTGACATCGTCAATGCAGGCAAAGGTCGGACTTTGAATATCAACGCCAACGCCTCAAATACAAGTGGGTTCTTCGGTAGTATACGAGGATTGTTCACTCGAAGTGGTAAACCAAACGATCGTCGTGGGGGAACAGACTCATCACCGGGAACTACTGCGCCAATTACAGATGACAACAGCAGTATCGATGAGTTTCAGCACCCTGGGGTCAGAGGTAAATCTCGAACCAATAAGACTCGGATTGGTCTTTTGGGGGGGAAAAACAGAAAGAAAGGTCAATTTGGGTTATTCAATGATGATGAAGAGGAGGGTGGAAGCGTCATGTCATCTCCTCCCGCTCCTTTACGGATGCCCAATACGACGTATTCTGATCAACGAAACACCGAGGCCAGTGGTTCATCGCCTCTCCCTACTCCGGTTCCACGAGGAAGGACGATGAGTGAAGCCCATACATCCATTCGTACTACTACAGATGCTGGGAGGAAGCTCAAGAAGTCTGGTCCGGGTGTTGGCCTTCGAGGAAAGACTGTCTCTAACGACCTCGCTGATGGTGAGCTTAAACAAAGGCGAAGAAGCGCTAGTGTGGACTATGGAGATCTAAGTGTTCGAAGTCGGGATGCGTCTAGGCCAAGATCGAGAGCGGAAGAGTGGGTGGATGGACAACAACATGAATCAATTACGGCTGAGGACAAGAATCGCAGTGAAGGTCAAACGGACGAGGATAAACCTGTGGTGTCTCGTACAGACGATGAAAGTGGAGGTGGAGCTTCCTCCCTCACGCAAAAGGGCAGCGTGAAGAGAAGAAGGTCGGCTAATCGGAGATCGCTCCCAGCTTCGTTGCCTGCTTCCGCTTCTTTCAAATCAGCTTCCACGAGCGCGTTGGTGTTACCCACTGATACAGTATCAACATCGACCCCTGTGGCTGGTACTATCAAGAATGCTGGAAGGAGCTTGGTTTCTTCTTCCCAGGACCCAACTGAACGCTCCGCATCTGTGTCAAGGAACTCATCTATTAGAAGCGTTGGTAGTGCGCCCAGTGGATCTCACATCCACAATTCTGCCCGTACGACTATAACCCGTGCACATACGTTAACGGCCACGCCAGGAACTTCCTCTTCAATGACACCGAGGACTGATCGTCGGGCTAGCTCGCCTCCTATGAGTGTGAGTACTGGAACTGGTCACGGAGGCTTAGCAGGTGTAGGGAGCACCAGCTTGATGTCAATCGTGGAGGACGTTGCTAAAGCTAATCGAGAGGCATGGGGTAAAGCAGCTGCAGAAGAAGATCTGACCACGTCGACGTCAACAAAGAGCGTTGGTGAGACGATCAAACCGAGCGGCTTCTTGGAGGCCGTCAAGGCTCCTCGGAGTATTGATTTCGAGGATTTGAAGGAGCAGATGGACAGGGATTTGAGGGAGAATCGGGGTCAAAATCATCATCAAGCACAGTGTAGGAGCATTGCCTCTTCACCGTTTTTTTCTCATCGCTCATTACCTTTCCCGACATACGTAGACACAGGCAGAACGCGTTCGGGAAGTGATTCGACTGCCGCGCGTCATCAGGGACATGGTATTGGGCCATCGGCGTCTGCGTCCGCACCCTTGTTAGCAGCAATTCCGGTGATCAATAAGAACAACTCACAGACACGAGATAAACTCACATCATCCACACATAAACCAGGACAGGCGATACTGCCTTTGAGAAGTGCATTGAAGAATAGCAGTCGGACACCATCACCGATGCAACTGCCACCGCAATCGCTACCTGCTGCTGGCGTTGCGGGGCAATCACAACCATTAGGTGGTTCCGGAGAATCGAGTTCACCTTCGGGATCCCAACTAGGGTCGAACGTCTCAACGGCGGGTTCGTCAGGTTCTGCGAGGAGCGGGAAAAGTGGGACTGTGATTCTTGCTCAACATCAGCCTACGAGAACTGCATCCCCGCTAGCACTCCCGATCTCGGTGGCCCCGTCTCAAAGGGATGTGAAAGGCAAAGGCAAAGAAAGACTTGATGACAGTGCTTTTGCAGTCCTTCCTGGGGCTATTTTTTCCGCCCCTCAGTCGAATCTTTCTACTTCAACTCCATCACCTCCTCCTGCTACATCAATGCAGACCGTATCTGAAAACCCGAATAAGTCTACACTCATGCGTGGGCAAAGCGGCTCAGGTTCAGATTCAGGCTCAGACTCTTCGGACGCAGCCTCGATTTCGTCGTATGAAACTGGACTTGAGGCGTTCGATGATGCGGTGGAAGATAGCGGAGATGAGACAGAGACGGGCCCATGGCCTTCTACGTCCCCTCCTCATGAAGTCGCCTACTATCTGAATGGCGGAAGATCCGATGTATCTTCCAGTAGTACATCTACTGGTACGCTGACACAGACACAGAAACAAGTTCAGAACACGATAGCAAACACTAGCATCCCAGGCCTCACTCAATCAAACACTGCGGTGAACTCAATAACCATTATTACGCATACTACACCTCCGAGGAGAAGAAAGAGCGTCCGAGTATCGCTTCAGCCAACGTACTCTGTGACTCCCCCTGCGATTGAATATGAAGATGAGGATGAGATTGGAATTGGAGCGGAGGAGCATGCTTCTGACACGGATGAGAGCGAGGCGAGTGGAGAGAATCGGAAAAGTGTTCATGATGAGAGGCAGATGGACGGAGTGGCAAGACAAGATATTTGGGCGGATTCAAGTGATGAAGACGTTGAATATCAAAAAGCAAGGAAGCTTTTCTCAGTGTCTTTGGCCAAAAAATCAAACGGCAAGAAAGCTAAATCAACGACACATCGGTAATTTATCTGTGGGGCTCAATAATATCATATTTTTTTTTCGAAGCTGTTTGTTGTCCTCTAGAGTCTATTTTCTCTAGAGTCTATTATTGTCTTCTAATCTCATGGATGGATGGATGGTCGTTGGACAATTATTTTACATGGTGCTCCATCGCCACCTCAAATTCTCTTTTACACATTTTACCAAAAGGTTAATTGACTACTTCATTATGGCTATTATCAATCGATGTATCTCATGCACGTAGTGTTCATCGCCAATTCTCGAGTACGAGCTCACCACCGTCGTGCACGCACAGACCAATGATGAAGTCAAAGGATCTTACGTAATCAGACAAGCCTCTTCTTCTGTCCGCCATCTTCTCTTTCTGTTTGACCTACGCAATTTCAACGAAAACCAGCCTGAAAGATGTCTGAAGAAGATCAGCAAGTTCCCCCTACTGAGGAAGATGTCAAAGGGGATAACACGCCAATTAACGTTAAAGTTCGCCTTTTCAAATTTCTTCTCGTTCATCTGTTTGATTTCTTTGTTCGCTGGCAGGTAGTCAGCTCGTCGGGAGAAGAAGTTTTCTTCAAGATAAAGCGGAGTACTCCGCTGCGCAAACTTTTGGGTGCCTATGCTAATAAAGTCGGGAAACAAGAGCATACCATACGGTGAGTCGCGAATCTGTCTTGCACTTTATCTCCCCTTTCTGTCCGCGTATATTGCTCCTTTTGTTCCTCACTGGGCTCTTCCTGGATGCGATGACGCTAATTGACGCGCCCTCGTTGCAGATTCCTGTACGATGGCGCACGAGTAGCGCAAACAGATACTCCGAAATCGTTAGAAATGGAAGACAATGGTGTGTGTCCAGGAAATTCATCCGTTATGTGGCTCTCACATGTGCTTTCGGCTTTTAGATACCATCGATGTCATGGTTGAGCGTATGTAACGATCCTTTGGCCATAATCGTCCTTAGACTAACCACCATCTCGTTAACAGAGGTCGGAGGGTACTCCCCATAATGAATTTTCAACTTCGTTCGACCTTACTCCATTTACTTCCTCGCTGTGTCGTCTTCACTTCTTTCAGCACTTGTACAAATCTATGTACCAATCTTGCCCTTTACTTTATTCATTTTTTGACCATCGTTCTTCGATCCGGACCCGAGACGAATTGGCTGACTCTACACCCTTGGCAATGATATTGAATCAATCGTTTCGTCACCACATCCCGACAATGAGCACTTCGGCGCTTCCATGAGGTACCGCCAAGTGTGCGTCTCTTTTTCTGAATTAGTGTCAAAGCTCAGCTACTGCTTTGGCAGACCGCGCTGGGCCATGGACATTGCTCTCGGTCCAAGCTTCAGTTTCAGCGTAAATTCAAGTCTATCTACATCTACTTTGATCACGAACGCGTCGCCCGCCATGAGTTGGTTCAAATACACTCACTCGCTGATAGAGATGTCTCGTATCTCCCGCCATAGTCAAAGTCTTCGTTCAATTATGCGGACCTCGAGCATGGACAGTTGTTTCACCGTTTGACGTGCCCTCACCATCGGTGTATAACCATCCTTTTGGAATCGCTTTTGTTATTCGAATACATATGGACGCGTGTTCCACGACCGTTTCTCTTGCGCATCCTCTGATCTCTCTTAGTTGTGGATTTTTCCGGTGGAAGCTTATTTGATGAACTTGGATGTCGTTATCGAGGTGCAGATTGATTGGGTCTATATCTTAAACCATATTCGGGTTCGCATCGAGGGTCTATCTCTAGGATGCAATGTTGCAGCTGATATTCCCGTCGTTGCCTACTCCGAGCCAATTATACAAGAGATTAGCTTCTAAAGTCGTTACATGCTCGGGAACAAGCTTTAGAGATAGGGAACCTATTGGACGATTTCGAGAATATACATGTACGCCATGAAGACACGACATTGGGAAGTATGTTCAGGTCGAAAGGATTACCACGAATGAAGATCACCTCTGCTCTTCACGGTCAGGCGACTTCCAACACCGTTTCATTCGAGAAGTTCCTTTTTTTTCCTCCTTTGCATCCTGATGGATATCATCCATACGGCCGGCGTCCTGGTCACGACTTGGTCCGGTGCCGGTGCCAGTAGCAGTTGTAGAAACGGAGCTGCTCGTATGGTCCTGGGAAGCAGTCGAAAATTGCATTTCTAGTTGAGGCGAACGCTCCCCTCCAGTGGCAAGGGTATGCCTAGTCCACGCTCTTCCAAGCATGACTCTCAAAATGATCATTTCAGGCGCAATACACTAAAGAGGGATTGAGGATTACCGCATGAGGTACTTCTATCGACCAAACAATTTTCTTCAAACTTACCTCGACTTGGACCATCAGCGGAACGAATAAGTTTTGACCAATATTGTTACTTCCGAATAAGCCCAGGAGAATGATAGAAATGACTGTGAAAGGTAGTGCAGACTCAATGAGGATAGCACAAATGCCGGTGTAAGTGCTGACATCTTCGTTTCCAAGAACATTTGCCACCTTCGCCTTTTGGTAACAGATCCGTCCAGCAATAAGGGCTGACAACCACATGGGCATAATCATGAGTATGATCCAAACCGCAAGGGAGAGCGGGACCCAGTGAATTTGTGTCGGGAGAGCGATTTGGGTAACCGTAAGAATGGAGAGAACTACGAGGAAGGCAGATGGGTTAGATGCTCGACGTTCGACACAATAGGGAATATTCCATGTACTCACTGACACACGCGATGAAAAACAATGCGGGAGGGATGATCACATACCAAACAAAGTCCCAAAGGATTGCTGCGCGGTACAACTGATGCTTGTGCTGAGTAACCGAAAGCAGAAATTGAACGACGTGACTCACCAGCAGTGCATCAGCTAAAATTGAAGCAAGAATCGAGGCAACGTTTCCAAGAGTCACAACTGGCAATGACTGTTGTTCAATTAGGTATGCAAATGGACCTCCGGGATACTCGCGGTCATTGATCCATGCGTTCTGGTTGAACTTGATGCTACAAGCTAAATTAATAGTCCCCATAGCAAACAGGAGGAAGTTGAAGATGAGCCATCCAATCCAGGCCTGTTTATTGGCTCCTATGGAATGTGACCTTTTTTTCAACATGATATATGTTACCGTTGAAAAGACGGCGACATGAATACCTATGTGATAGTGGAAACCGTGACTGTTGTATGAGCATCTGCAAGTCTTGTTCAACTTCCTCAGTGACGAACTCACCATATCCAACAGAAGCGAGATGGGCGGAATCATAGGTTGATTGTTCATACCACAAAGTCTGGGGATCCTCCTGGGTTGCAAAAGGCTGAGAGGACACCATGCTTGTGTATCCTGATTACTGTGCCACTTCTTGGGATCCAAGAGGGTTTATATTTGGGGAAGGGACCACAGCACTTGAACACAGGTATGGAAACAAGCAGAATTTTTTTTTTCCAGAGCATCGCTCTCGGGTTTCCCATGTCTTTGACAGACACATCAGTGTCAATAAAGATGTATCATGACAAAATCCATTTCGAAAAGATTGGAACAACTAAAACAGTGTTTCAACGGTCTGAATCAGCCCCAGAGCCAGTCGGGAGCTTCTTTCATATCAGTTTTGATGCTGGTGTATCTGACTTAGCGACGGCTGCTTTGTGCAAATGTTTGGAAGCGGGTCCGATGTTATGAGCGTCTGAACTTCCGTCAACTGCCTGAACGTCAGTGATGATGGTATGATTACCTTGTAAGTAACAGCTTGCTTGCGGGTAAGTTACACATACATTGCGTCAGTGTATGGTCCACGCAGGCCCGTCTCTGCAATATTTAAAAAGGTCTGGATGGTTTGTTCAGAATTTCATTTTCCGACAAATCTTTGTCAAACCTGCAGCTTGAGCCTTGAATTAAGTACGTGAAGAAAAGTGTATGTTGATTTTTCCACTCAGAATATTCACGCAAACTCATCGGCATTCGGTTCTTGGTTATCGGCGCGATGTAAGTGGTGCCGGTCTATTTGTCGGTTGCGCAGTAGCTTGCCTCATAGATCTGCATGGTAGCGTAGACTTAGATTACATGGCGCATAGAGAGGAAACAATTGAACACTGTAAGGCCATGAATGGATCGGTAAAAGCTTGGGAAAACAAGTAGAAAGTATAGACCAGCCTTTGTGTCGCGTTCAGTTAACGAATTAAGTGAAGCGACACAAGGAATTGAAAGGATTTGGGAAGGCTTAGCTTTTGAGGTGGACGATATCTAACAAGGTAAAGTTGTCTATTCAAGAATCGTTCTCGATCCTGTATGACCTATAGCTATTTATACTAATCGTTATCAATAGGAGGTTTACTCTGGACTCGAACGGGGGCTCCTCTCTGTCAGCTATATAGATAGGTAATGAGATAGTCGCCACATACGCCCTCCTGGAATTCATAGAATTACAAAACCTAGAATAAAGAAAACGAAAAGAAAAGTGTAGGTAGATATATTCAATTTATCACGCAGCGCCTGTCTTGTCACCGCTCGGACCAGCGCTTTCATTGCGCAGGGTCCACATTGACATCTTTTCCTTTAAGCCCATCGTCGTGGAAGCTGCATCAGAATCCAAGGTGACCCTCGTCTTCTTTGACGTTTCATGGTGACGCTTGCCGTCACGGCGTTCCTCCGCGAATTTCATGTTCTTTGCGCCAACGCTAGCAGCAACGAACAGACTATGAAAGATGGTGTCCCTGCCATTTGTGCTACCCCCATATCTTTTCAATAAGTCATCAAATCCTGATCCCTCGTTACGTTTGCGTTTCTTGGAATTCATAGGTTCGTACTGCAGGGAGTTACCAGGACGCGGGTGAGCATTACTCATGTCCTTGAAAAAATTCCCAGTGATAAAACCCTTCGCTTTCAAGGACTCGATTTCTGTTGCCGTGAATACATATTCGTAGGGAACGACTTTGCGGGAGCGCTGGATTTTCCCGTCCTGGTCCTCGTAAGCGAAACGATAGTTCGTTTTCAAGGGGACGTGAACCCAAAGCGAACGAATGATCCGTCCGTATTCGGGAATAAGATTCCCGGACAGGGTCCACTTTCTAGTTAACGCCCCCGATGCCCACATGAACCTCAGTAGGTCAGTGATAGTGATTCCGAATTCGACGTTCTGCGGATCAATGAAGTAGACCTTTTCAAGGTTCCAATCGAACTGGACGATAGGGATGCGCTCGAAGTGCCACTCAGGCTCTTCAGCAATGGTGGGGACGGAAGGGACAGCACTGTGTAGCTCCGTCGTAGGTTCAGCCGGGGGTGGGGAACCTGGTTAACGTCGATAGAACCATTGAAGATGGAGGAATCGGAATCAGAGTCTGACATTGCGAGTGAGAGAGTAGCTATCTGAAGGTCAACTTTCCCTCCTGCATTTAAGTCCAAGAACTCGATCGATCCCAAGAACTCGCCCTCCATTCCTTCAATCGGTACCTCGTCGTTTGATCCACGACGGAGTTGAGAAACGTCCTGAATGCCCAAGGCTTCAAAATATTCTTCCAAGGCTGCTAACTGCTGTACTCGATCGAATGGAAGCCAAGAGCGGTCCCTGACCGCCATAAAATTTCAAACATTGTGTCCGACCTGGACCCTCTGTGTGATAAGATTTTGTCCACTGACCATTCATTCTCATCCAAGCCCGCAACTTGCTCATAAGAACGGCCAGGGAACAGTCTGTCGTCATTCGGGACGTGCACTCGCAGCAGTGAAGAGTGAAATACATCGTGGATTCCTCTTTTTCTCATTGCCTCCGGAAGTTTAAGCTTGCATGAAGTTTCCCCGAGTATTTCTACTATCTGAAATGGTCCAATAAATTTTGGAATTAACTTCCGCGCTCTACCTTTTGGGAACGTAATGTTCTTTGTAGAAAGGTAGGCAAAATCTCCTTTTTTGAATGGGGAGAAGACTCTTCGTCAATTTTCCGTTCGCGTTTGTTTTACTCGTGCCGCCAGAATTGAATCGTGGGCTGCTATGACAGCAGCCTTCATATCGTTAGCAAATTCACTTACGCCCGGAAATTCGTTTTCAGGTGGATTGTTCCAAATAAATGAACGGGGAACTCGACCCGTGTTCAGGAAAAACGGTGCATAACCAGTGGTTTCCGACCGGGCGGAGTTTATTGCAAACTCAACACCAGGCAGTTTACCAACCCAGTTGTCCTGTAGGCTATTCACGCAGTTCCGCAGCATTTGCCCAATTGTGCGATTTGCACGCTCTGTCAATCCATCTGTCTGTGGGTGGTAAGCTGAAGACATTTTTAGCTTCGTTCCAATCAGTGCGTGCAAGTGAGACCAAAAACGACTGTTGAACAACGAGTCACGGTCGCTCACAATTGTCGTTGGCAGTCCATGCAGCTTATAAACCTCTTCGAACACTAGCTCTGCTACGTCCTTCGCCTTATAATCTGTTCGACCCGGAATTAGGTGTACCATTCCCGTTAAATGATCAACCACCGTTGTGATTGAGTCAAATATCCCATCCCGATTCCTGGATTGAGGCAACGGACCCACGAAGTCTATTCCGATTACCTCCCAAGGGTACGTTGGCACTGGTAACGATTTCAGAAGTCCATATGGTTTATGATTACTGGCTTTAGTTGTCGCACAGATCACACAAGACTCACAAAATGATTGGATATCTGCCACCATCGTTTTCCACCAAACAAACTCTCGTAGGTAAGCTAGAGTTTTTCGGCTACTTAGGTGAGCAATAATCGAATGCCCTTCCTCAATAATGATTTCCCTGATATTCCTGTTATTTACCAAGAATCGAGGGATACAGAGTAATTTTCGGTCAGTTAATTTCACAAATATTCGACCTTCTTCAAGAATGAAATTTCTGAAGTCCTTTGGTCTATCCATAATAGCTTTAAACGTCGGGTCTGACGAATATTTGCCTCAACGAGAGTAAAGATGTCAAAACCAGCTCGGCTTTTTTGCATTACATCCCTCAACGTCGGCTGTTCATCATTGTTTATGTTATGGTTCCTTTCAGTTGAATCACCCGGTTTGTCCGTGGGTTGGACTTCCCTGGCAACGTCGTTGGAGCCTGGAGTTGAATCAATTACGGTGTCATCACCGCTGTCAACGGGACTTTGAAGTTTATTGAGTGAGTCAATGAATTCTTTGGGAGATGGAGCCGTTCTTTCACTTCCTTTCCCCCTTCACGGCTCAAGTATTCCTTGCTCTCTAACGCTTTCCTCGAAGGCCTTTTATTTCTTCTTAGCTCCATCCCAGCAACCTCATATACTTCGTCAGGTAACGTGCAGGTTGCTTCATTTCCCACTATGATTGGTGAATAAATCACACGCATACCAGTCGCTCATTTTTTGAGTAGTCGTCATGAATCGTGAATTCGAGCGTGTCCTCACTGTTCCTGGAGCTTCATTGGAGTATATTCGTGATAATGAGTCTGCGAATATATTTTGCTCGCCCGGTACGTATTCAATTTTGAAGTCAAATTCGGCTATCTTTTCTAACCACCTTGCTTGACGTCCAGACAAATCTTTCTGCTCCAATAAGTGAATTAAGCCTTTATGTCTGTTATCCAGGTGAATTTTACGCCTTGTAAAATATCCCTGTGTCTCAGCATAGTTTCAACTCCAGCCAATAATTCTATCTCATGAACTGGATAATTCTGCTGGGTAGGATTCAACTTCGCACTGTAAAATGCGGCGATTTTAAAACCTTTCCTCCAGCTTTTTCCTTGTATGACACCGCCTGCCACTCCCGTCGCGCACCCATCCGTCAGCATCCAAATCGGGTCAGCGCCGGGACTATAGTCCAAAGGTACTCGATGGGCATCTTTTGAGCGCCAAGTAAGTTCTTTCACCTTTTTGAATGCTCGCTCCTCGTTAAATCCCCATCGAAAGGGAACAGCATCGCTGGTCAAGATATGCAAGTGACCGGTGTATATTCGCACACTCGGGATATCCTCCGCAAGGTAACCTACAAAGCCTAAGAACCCTCGAAGCAAATCCCGGTTGGTTGGCGTTTTCCATTTCGATACGGCATCCACTTTCTCCGGGTCCATTTGTATGCCATCATTGTCAACAATGCGTCCCAAGATTCTTAGCTCATCTGCAATGAAGTTGAGTTACTCTCACTCAGGTAAAGTTTCTCCTGAACTAATATATCAATTATCAACTTAACATGTTTCACATGATCTTCCAACGTATTTGAGTAAATGATAATATCATCTAGATATACATCCATGAATCGGCCCAAGTATGATGAGAACAAATAGTTCATCAATGTTTGGTAGGTAGATGGCGCATTACAATCCCCTTGTTGAATCACCAGGCTAACCATGTTACCATCCGGCGTTGAAACCGCAGATTTCCATACATCATCGGGATGAATTCTAATTTGTTCGTATGCGTCTTTTCCATCCATGGTGGATCGGAACTTTGCCCTCGCTGCCCGACAAAGAATCCCATCGATATCCGGCAGTGGGGAAGCCAGTTTCTTTGTGTTTGCGTTTCGCACTCGAAGGTCGGCCACCACTCACAAACGCGTCTTCTGTGAACCATGTTTTGGAATCAGTAACAGAGGCACCGTATTATTAGCGGTAGTAATTTTCCACCTACCACTCCTAATGTACGCATCTCGTTTTTCCGTCCAGTCAGCGCTGAATTTCTCTGGAAGACGCGAAGGACGCCATGGAATTATTAGGCTTTCGTCAATCAAGGGAATTCGGCGATTAATATCCCTTAAGGGCGGTAAGTCAGTCTCATCCATTGTTCTACACAACGCTTAGCGTACCTTCGTAATTCCTCCCTTATAGAATGAAGTTTCTCGTCCTCAATTTCCATACTCCTCGAAGCAATCTGTGAGACCATTGCACCCTTTAAGGGTAATCTCTTGCTACTTCCTATAATGACTCGAGCTTCGTTAAATCCAATAGTTACTGAATGTTCATACATCCAGTCAGTCCCGGGTATCAAAGGGTAGTTGATGTTCACAACGTCAAGTCTCGCTTCTCATCTATGGCCTGATACTGGAATCGAGCACTAACTTTTTGGTTGATCTTTGATCGCGAACCCTGAACTGCTAACTGCAAGGTGAGTGGCAGGTTCAACTCTTGTTCCTCGGTTTCAACTGATCCACAAGGGTAGTACTCATTATTGTTCCAAGGGATCCTGAATCCAACAACGCCGTAACCGGTTCGCCATTTATGCGAACTGCAATTACAATAGGTCTCGCGACCATACGAGCAGGGTCTCGGGCCCGTGAGGCATTTCTCTGTAACCCTGAATACTGATTTGCAGGAATCTGAACTCCGTTGATTTCCAGACCACGCGCCCTCCAGGTTGGTTCAGGCTTCATGATGATGTTTGCGAGAAACTCATCACAAGCTTCCATAGCCAGGTCGGTGTCTAGGTCTCCAAAGGTGTTACCTAATAATTATCAACTATAGTTAAGTCCCACTCAAAGCAGTCACGCCAGAGTTGCACATAACGCTTGCAAACCCAGCGATGTACGTTAAATCGTGGGTTATCAAGTAGGTTCTCATTTAATGACCATTCGATTTGCCGAATTGTGTCATTGACAATAAACAGATTATCACTAGTTTCTGAAGGGTATACTCGGAAACGCTTCTTTGTTTTCACAGTCGTAGTTGGAGAGATCTCGAATCCAGGTATGTAGTCCCCTGGATATGAACTAGTAGCGTTCAAGATTTCAGCAACAGCCTTTCCGCGGGCATTGCCCATAGGCAAAGCTGATGCATATCTTGAACCTTCAAGTTCTGCGGCGGTCTCTCCCCTTCCCTTACAGAACCATTCAACCAGCCTGAAGTCAGGGTTCTTTAAGTCGTTGGTTGTACGTGGTATTCGACATCGAAGTAAGCTGTATCCATTATTAAATGTTCCGTGTCTGATATTTGGTATATACAGAACCGATCAGGGTGCATGATATCCTCTGCATCGGAACCATCTTCCCTCAAGTACGGCGCATTTTCCGTAAGCAATTCTGTGGCTCTATAGGCCAGTGGCGCATTAATCTTCCCCATCGAATGTGCAGATCTGGCGTCCTTGGGCAGCACAAATGCTCCATTTGCTGCGATTGCATTACGGATCACCTCAATTTCGTCCATCCTTTCTTGCGCTTGGGTTCATAATAAGCCAGTTCCCCAAGTTTCAACTCATCCAAGCCGGACACTCTGGGCGGGAAACACTCGCACGAAAGGTAGGAGCGTCCACATCCATTGCAGTCCACATCAACATCCATGAGGTCACCTTCAGAGCTCGAATCCAGGATGGAGATGAGATCGGGGAGGGGACCGCCACTGCTGTATGATGTGCTAGAAAGAGTCTCATTATTGCTTTCCAATTGCTCTTCATCTGAGCCCAAAAATAACTCAGCCTCAACATTATCATACCACGACATGTTACCCAAGCAATATTCCTGTAGGTCACTTTCCTCATCCGTATGCTGTATGATCTCCCACTCTATATTGTGAGTAGAAAGCCCCGGTGGGCCACTAGACTTTTTGTCCATATTCTTGACTATAGTCTTCTTAGGACAATCTCGAGCATGGTGCGTCGTTTCTCCACACTCAAAACACTTTCCTGCAGCGCGATACTCGTCTTTCTCTTTGTCAGAAAGGCGTTTCTTCAAGGGTTTTTGAACACCTGTCCCATTTCGTCGTCCAGTATTGGACCCATAACTGGTGGGTGGCTTTGTGTCATCGCCGACTTTAATAATGGTGCGATTGTTGTTATCGCGCGTAGGTTCATTCACATCCGTCTTGCTCTTCCAGCGCCCTCTGTTTCCATTATAGGCTTTAGCGGGGCTTGACTGGTGTCTGGAAGAATTGGGAGTGGACTGTGGTAACAGATTCTTACCCGTGCCTTCCACCATTTCCACTAATTCTGCTTCATCCATTAGCTCAGATAATGTGCAGGTTTCAGGGGTTAAACTGTTTCGATAAAGTCCTTTTATGATAACTGGATCAAAACTATCCCACAGAATTGTAACAAGACTGCGTTCATCAATCAATCCTGCGGTATTGCTTAGATCCTGAAAAAACCAATGTGGTCAACCACGTTTCGACCTTTCTGTTGGAGTTGAACAAGCTTCCGCCTCTGATTTGTGCGAAAGTCCAATGGAAATGCGTGGTTATACAGCTTCTCATAGAAGTCACTCAGATTAAACGCGCTAGGGTTCTTACCTGCAACTCGTTCATAAAAAGAGTAAGCTTTTTTACCCAGGAACCGGGAAGCAATTCGTACTTGCTTCGTTTCAGGTACCTCACCATCCTCTAGGTATTCAATAATCTCACGAACATGTCACTGGAAGGAGCGCAAGTTCGGTGAACCATCGTAAATCTCTGTTGGTTTCAAGGGCTTGATTTTCATTCCCCGTTTTCCACCTTTACAGTTTCGGCTTTCGTCCTCGTTGTTAGAAGAACTACCTTCTGGGTCAGGTTCTCCATTGGGAGGAATATCCCTAGGAGTCGATCCACGGAGCTGCTGAAATAGTTTCACTATATGCGACTCTGGAGCAACCAAGTTCGCAGCCTTAAAGGTAGACATAAGTTTACGCTTTGGTCGATCGTCTTTAATCCGTCCCTCAGTGACATCGTTTAGGGAAACGTTAAGAGGTTCCTCATTTCGTTCGGCTTTAATACTGCGCTAAGAGTTCCTTTTCTCACTTTCAACTTGCTCCTGCAACTCAGTGATACGCGCAAGGATTCTCTCCTGGGCTTTGGCGCTTTCAGCACGAACCTCAGCCTCAATGCGCTCAGATTCCATAGCCCTCCATTCCTGGAAAATTACATCCAGGTCATGGCGCGCTTCGATTCGCTTATTCTTATGCTGAATACTTTGAAGGATCTGAGCTTGTATATCCGGGTTCATCTCATCGTCATGGAGATTAGAGCTGCCCCAGTTACGGGGATCCACTCCTTTCCCCTTTGGCTCCGAGGGTCCTTCACCCAGAGACTCTTCATCGTGTTTTTACGATTCGAGTCCTCTGTTGGTGTTAAGACCGTGCCGGTGAGGTTCCGTAGGGTCTTAGGTGAAGGAATTGAATAGAGTTTTGAGTTCGGCGGGTTCGGTCTCGATCGAGATAACGAACAACGATCTATGATTGTTAGTCAATGTACGGAAGAGTGAACTAAGAACCTTAGCACCACTATCGGTAGTGCCCTCGCCTTGTCGCGTGGTTCCGTGGATGTTCAAGATGATGAGGAAAGTATAAGAGTGAAGATGACGTCCGGAGATCGTTCGTTTATAGTGCGAACGATGATGAAGAAGGATAATGATCCGGACGGAGTTCAGCAACGATCTAAGTTGATATTTAAACTGGAGAACTATCTACAGAATGCTACAGCTTATATACCTTGTATCCTAATTGTTAAAACTATAACAATAAGAATTCTAAATAAAGCTATAACGACTATGGATCGTTCCCACTAATAGAATAAAAGAACAATAGTGTGGGAAACACTAATATCCGAAGATCGGATACTTCGTGAAGTTCGATCGAGGATCGAAAGAGAAAGTAAAGTACAAAGTCCGTTACCGAAGTTCGAAAGCTCGATCGAGCAGTCGAGTACTCGGAAGCACACCTATAACAGTATCCCCCTGTTAAGGCTTTCGCCCTCGAAAGCCTAGTACGAAGTGTATGAAGTAAAATGATAAACAATCCAATCGATGGATCGTAGCAGCGATCGAAAAAAATAACGTACGGAAAAGTGATCGATCAAATCACGTGACTGATTACAAAATCAACGTTGAAAAACTTTCTAAGTCCCCACTTCTCTTCTTACTACTACTCTCATGTCTCCTACACCATCCAGATCAAGCTCCCCTTCCGACGACGAGGAAAAAGCGGAAGAACTTCGCCTTCAAAAGAAGAAGGAGGAGAGAATCAGGAGAGAAGCCGCAAGGAAGGCTGAAGAGGAAGAGGAAGCAGCGGCCGAGGCGCGACTGGCCGAAATTCGACGAAAAAAGGAGGAGAAGAAGAAACGGGAAGCAGAAGAAAGGAAAAAGAAGGAGGAGGAGGAAAGAAAGAAGCGAGAAGAAGAAGAGGAGCGGTTGAAAGAAGAAGAACGTAGGAGTAAGGACGAGGAACGATTAGCGAAGGAAAAGGAGGAGAAGGAAGAGAAAAACCGGGCTAAGTCGGTCGGTGCCCTTGTCCAGGCGTCGATCGCCAGACGAGGCAAGAAAAACCACCCCATCGACGTGGATTCCCCTACCGTGGTTGGGAAGAAGCGGAAGCGAACCAGAATGGTGAGTGCTCCTTGATTCTTTTAATTCTTCTCTGATTTGGTTTTCAGATAGCGTCGAACGGCGATCCCGAAAGCGACGATCCCAATCCTGGGGACGATGGTGAGGATTCCGACACGGAGTCGGATGAATATAAAGATCAAAAGGACGAGGATGAAGAAGAACCGGAAAAAACCCCAACCCCAACTCCAACCCTCACTCCTCGAAAGACTTCGAAGTGTGATCGCTGCACTTCGAAGGATATCGCTTGTTCGATGATCGGGAATGGATCGGCGTCTTGCATTGCCTGCAGGAAGGCAAGAGTCAAGTGTTCGTTGGTCGGAAACGAACGAAGAATCCGACGAAGCAAGAGGTTGAGAAGGGAGGATTCCGTAGTGGCTTCCTCAAGCAATGAGAGGATCGATGCTCTCGAGGAGAGTAATCGAGAACTTTCGCGTCGATTGTCTCTTATGGAAGACATGGTTAGGTTTATCGTCCAAACGATCCGACCGATTGATGCGAACGAGGAAACGGAAGAGGATCGGGTGAAGCGAACAGGAGATGTGAAGGGGAAAGGCCGAAAGGAGTAGTTAGCCAGATTTCCTCTTCGTTCGAACTTTCTTTCTTGGACTTTAATAATTTTTTGTATGTTCGTAATTCGTTCGCAGACCGATCGTGGGTTTATTCAATCGAAATGGACTTGTAAATAAATCTGAGAATGAATAAGAAAGAAAAAATCGATCGAGCCTCGATCGATAGGACTTGTAAAAATCTTGAGTTTAAATAGGACTGAATTGTCCGAAGAGTGTCGATCGATATTGATCTCTCGGAAAAGATCAACGCTCAATAAGCTATCATGGCATTGATCCTTCCGGTCGATCTCAACCGGTCAGAAAGAAAAGAAGATAAAAAGAAGTAAAAGATAAGTAAAAGCGTACGAATGATTATTCAATAAGGTCCGGTAAAGGTCCGGGTTTGAGCGGGTAACGTTTGTGGAATTCTTCGAGAAGTTCTTCTGCGTGCATTTCATCGGCTCCAATCCATGAAAATTCTTCGTCAGTACCTTCGTAACCTTTCCAACGGATAAAGTATCGCAATGGGCATCGACGAAATCGACGATCCATTTTCGAATCTAAAATTTCAGCAACTTCAAACTCCTGCTCACCATCGACTTCGATCGGAGGTGGCGGAGCTTGATTTCGATTCGGAATGGGATTAGGAGTGTATGGTTCTAATTGCGAGACGTGGAAAACTGGATGGATCCGGGAAAGATAATCAGGTAGCTGTATCTTGTAAGCGAGTGTTCCGATGCGTTCGACGACCTTGAATGGTCCAAGATACTTTTCCGAGAATTTCGGGGTTGGTCGAGTAGTTCGAATATGCTTGGCTAAAACAAAGACTTCAGACCCGATTTGGAATTCGGGCGCGGAGATTCGCGATCGATCGGCTTGTTCTTTATATTTCTTCTGAGCGTTCGTGATTTCATCGTGAAGAAACGAATGAACTTCGTCAAGGTTGGCGACAAAGTCCTGAGCTCGATCAGAACGAATATCAATTTCTGGACGGATCGATATGTTGGGATGATAGCCCTTGTTTGCGAAGAAAGGAGTGATCCCGGTTGAAGCGTTCGGGGCGTTATTGTAGGCGAACTCAGCCATCGGAAGAAGGCCGGACCAGTTGTCCTGTTGATAGTTGCAGTAGATACGAATGTATTGCTCCAGGGTCTGGTTGACTCGTTCGGTTTGTCCGTCAGCTTCGGGGTGATAACCGGAGGTATAGTGAAGTTCCATATTGAGAGATTGCCCGAGTGCTCGAAAGAAAGCGGAAACGAATTCAGAGCCTCGATCGGAGGTTACATGATTCGGAACTCCGTGTTTGGAGAAAACATGAATGACGAATAATTCAGCTAGTTGTTCGGAGGTAATCGAAGTGTGACACTTAATGAAAATCGATTGTTTGGATGCTCGATCCACGATAACGAGGATAGAATTGAATCCGTCTGACATAGGAAGTTCTTCGATGAAATCCATTGAAATTGAGTCCCAGGGTCGTGAAGGAACCGGAAGTGGTTTGAGTAATCCATACGGTCGATGGCGACGTGATTTGTTCCTACCACATGTGGTGCAAGAGGAAACATAATCTCGTACGAAGTCTCGAATCTTCGGCCATGTATACTGTCGTCGAATGGACTCGAGTGTTCGATTCTGACCGAAGTGACCTGAGAGTGGGTGATCATGGAAATATCGTAAGACTTGAAGTCGTAAGTCCGAATGGTTCGGAACGTAAATCCGATTGTCGAGGCGTAATAATCCATCTTCGCCGATTGTCCATCGAGGTTTGGTACTATCTTGAGCAAGGGTAAGCCCAAGTGCTGATTCGGGATCGATTGAAAGTGAGTTCCGGATTGCTTCATGTAAAGCGTTGATATCCATTACGATCGATGCTCGAAGTACCGGACCCTCTAGGAAAGTAGCTCGAAGTGAAGTGGTGAACTGTTCGTTAGTGAAGATAGGACGGAAATTCTGTGGATTAACTTGGGCGTAACCGATATCCCCTTCTTTTGGGTAGACGTCCCACCGTCTAGTGATAGAGTCGGGTTTTTCGCCAAGTTTTCCGGGTCGAAAGCGAATGATCATGTTGAATTGGTGAAGGTACTCGGACCATCGAACCTGCCTTCGAGTCAGAATTTTAGTAGTGGAGAAGTACTCAAGGTTCTTATGATCGGTAACCACATCGATCGGGTCTCCGGAACCTTCGAGATAATGTCTCCAGGCTTTGAAAGCTTCGAAGATTGCAAGTAGTTCCTTGTCGTGAACGTCGTAGTTGACTTCAGCGGAAATGAGAGTTCGGGAAAGGAAAGCGACTGGGTGAATTTCCCCGTCGTCGAGCATGATCGAGAGAATCGCGGCAATCGCGTAGTCCGAAGCGTCGGTCTCGACGATCAGCGCTCGATTCGGTTCCCAGTGAGCAAGGATGGGTGCATGAGTAAATGCGTACTTGAGGTCATCGAAAGCCTTTTGGCATTCAGCTGTCCATATCCAGTCGACCGTTTTTCGAGTGAGTCGAGTGAGTGGGATGACAATATCGCTGTAATTATAAATAAATCGTCGATAGAAATTAGAGAATCCGAGAAACGATTGTATATCCTTCACTTTCCTTGGTACAGGCCACTCGATGATGACCTTGATTTTGTCTTCTGCCATGGTGAGACCAGCGGGCGAAAGAATGTATCCGAGATACTCTACCGTGTCGACTTCGAAGAAGCATTTGTCGAGATTGCAGTAAAGTCGAGCTTCTCGAAGGCGTCGAAGAACCTCCCGAACATGTTCCTCGTGTTCTTCCGGATTGTCCGAGTAGACTAGAATGTCGTCGATGTAGACAATAACGTTGACATCCAGTAAGTCTGCGAAGATCGTGTTGACGAAGCGTTGAAAAGCCGCGGGGGCGTTCGTGAGTCCTTCGGGGATTACCTTCCATTCGTAAGAACCGTATCGTGTCCGGAAAGCGGTTTTCCATTCGTCGCCTTCGGCAATTCGAACGAGATGGTAAGCGTGAGCTAAATCGAGTTTGGTGTAAACGGCCGCTTTACGAGGCGCGTCGAGTAGGTCGGAAATGAGAGGGAGTGGGTAGCGATCCTTCTTGGTGATGCGATTGATTCCTCGGAAATCGACACAGAGTCGAAGTGACCCGTCTTTCTTTGGAGCGAAGAGGACCGGTGCACCGTAAGGTGAGGAAGAAGGTTGAATAATACCTGTAGCGAGTTGCTTGTCCAGGAAATCGCGGAGGGCTCCCAATTCCTTTGGGGAAAGTGGATAGATTCGTCCGAGAGGTGGCTCGGCACCATCCTCTAAGTCAATCTTGAGATCGTATGATCGATGCTCCGGAAGTTCTTCCGAAGACTGCTTGTCGAAGACATCGGCGTAGTCTGCATACTTGGAAGGAAGAGTAGTTCGTGGTTTCTGAGAAGTAGTTTCATCAGTACTCGAACTCTTAGCAGTAATTTCGGATGGAAGATAACGAAATAGGATAGGTTCCATACCGGAGTCTTTACAGACTCGGTTGAAGGCGACTGCTCCAAGAAGCGCGATGTCGACGTCCGGTTTTTCCGCAGATTCGGTACGAGATCCCATTTGCGAAAGACTCGGATATGAGTAAATGGGTTCGTAAGGGAATTTGTCCGAGAGGGGACGAGGTTTGAGGCGAGAGCGAGGTTTGGATTGAGTTGTTCCGGGTTTCGCTAGGAAAGATTCCTGAGGTGGAATCGATACTTCGGATTCCGTAACCGGAGGGTCGCGAAGTGAAGACGTCTGAAGAATATCAACTCGGTCAGCGTTTCGGAAAGCAATCGTTTTTGTAACCCAATCAATCAACGGATTGTAGCGGGACAAAAAACTATATCCTAGTACGGCTTTGCAAGATGAATCCAGTGATGTAACATAAAAGTTAATCAAGAAAGACTCGCCGGTCGGAAAACGTATCAATAGTTCGACCGTTTCCGAGATAGAATTTGCGGTAAGGGAACCATCGAATAAACGAAGATTGATCGAAGGGATACGTGTAGTCGGAATAGAATGATTCTTTACATAAGAAGAATCAATGAAAGAGTCTGTAGAACCGGAATCGAGCAAACAAGGAAATTGTAACAGAGATAAAGTACCGGCCGGTTCATCCGGTGTTTGAAATTCAGTAGTAAGAGTAAATCGGAGAGATCGTTCATATTCGGAAAGAGCGGATGCGTTAAGAATTACTTCCCCTGGGTTGGCACGAACCGGATCAACGCAACTCTCGCTTCGTACCGGGGTACAAGAGTTGCGGATTATTTTTCCGAATCATCCGAAGATGATCGGACGTCCGTAGTAGCATCCTCCTCGACCTCAGCAGCACGACCGCGAGGTTGATTCGATCTTCGGTTCGGGCAGTCTTCTAGCTTATGCTTACCACCACAAAACATACACAGTTTGAATTTTCTGCGTCTCTCTTTCTCTTCCGGCTTGACCTTACCATCCGGTCCGAGATGTTTTTGGTGGGGCTTCGGCTGTTGAGAAGTCGAAGGGTTCGAAGGTTGACCCGAAGGTCCGGTTCCGGTTGACTTGTTCTTGTTGCCGAACCAAGGCTTCTTCCCTTGGTTCTGACCGGTAGTCTGCGGGTTAGTAGTGCCCTTTGACTGATTATCGGATGAAGAAGATTGCGGAGAGGGATTCTGATTACCCTTCTTGCCAGAATTCGAGTTTTTACCACCCGAAACTGTTCCGCTATAGCGAGAAGACTCTCGTTTCCTCTCTTCTTCTCTTCGCCAGTACCGGTTATCGATTCGAAGCACCTCCGCCCGGTACTCGGCGAGGTTTCGAGGCTCCGGAACACGGGCCATTTCATCCTTGATTCGGGACGCGAGAGCGTGCTGGTAAGCCCACTTCAAGGAACTTGCGTTCCAATCGGTGAGAGCAGCGAGTGAGTTGAATCGGATATTGAATTTACGAACCGATTCGTTTTCCTTCATCCTTAAATTTCCGAGCTTATCCTCGGCGTCCCCCTGAGCGTCGTAAAGACCGAAATTGTCTTGTAACTCCTTCACGAGTGCTGCGAAAGAGCTGGTCCACATAGGAAGTGCGACCGCGTTGGGATCAAGGATATCCGGCTCGAACCATTCGCGAGCGGATCCACCCAGATAGGAAAGGGTGTAAGCTATCTTCCTTTGGTCGGTAAAGTAGTTAGGACGATCGAGGAAGACAAGGGATAAGGAAACAAGGAAGGACTTGAGCTTCCAAGGTTCGAGGCCGTCGAAGACGTCGGGTTCTCGAACTTTCGCTTTACTCGATTCAGACGGTTCTGTTCGTAAATTTGCGATAGCATCACCTAGTCCATCGAGCGTCCCTCGGAAAGCTTGGAATGTTTGAAGAAACTCCCTTTCGGAGGAGTTGTTGTTAGATGGGAAAATAGGTCTTCTAGGACTCCCTGGCCCATCAGATCCCCCACCGCCTGGCCCACCTGGACCTCCCGGTCCACCGGGTCCACCACCGCCTGGTCCGCCTGGTCCATCAGGTCCCTCGTCGTCCGGTCCACTCGGATCGGCCGGGTTATTACTAGGACCTCCTAGCTCTTCTTCAACCTCTCGATCCTCTCGAACTTCTTCTTCGAATTGATCCTCTCCATCTTGGTCTTCCTGTCCTTCAGGAATTTGAGTGCTTTCCGGCGCGTTACGAGCCATGAGTTGTCCGAAAACAGCGGCTGCCGTTGGAGATGGAGGAATTATTGCTGACGAAGAAGCGATAGCTGTCCGAGTTGTCTTTCGAGGTGTTCGAACCTGAACCGGCATTCCTGTTGCAGTGTAGAGGGTTTGTATTTCGTAGTCCAGTGTTTCGGTGTTTCCGCCGATAGCGACTTCTGGACTTACCTCCGCTATGGGAAGCGTAGCCGTAGTTGTTGGACCGAAAACATTAGTTCGTCTTCGACCTCCTAAGGCCGAGATTGATTCTGAGTATGGCGCAAATGATTGTGCATTGGCGAGGAATGGGTTTGGCTCTTCAGCAGGATTCGGTACATCCGAATTATCAGTGGTTCCGGTGAGAGTTCTCGTCCGGTTCCTTCGTGCTTGTCGAGTCACTGGAGGCGCCATAGAATATGTAAATGATAATAAGCGACAATGACGAGAAGTAGTTTAAATATACTGTTAAGACCGTGCCGGTGAGGTTCCGTAGGGTCTTAGGTGAAGGAATTGAATAGAGTTTTGAGTTCGGCGGGTTCGGTCTCGATCGAGATAACGAACAACGATCTATGATTGTTAGTCAATGTACGGAAGAGTGAACTAAGAACCTTAGCACCACTATCGGTAGTGCCCTCGCCTTGTCGCGTGGTTCCGTGGATGTTCAAGATGATGAGGAAAGTATAAGAGTGAAGATGACGTCCGGAGATCGTTCGTTTATAGTGCGAACGATGATGAAGAAGGATAATGATCCGGACGGAGTTCAGCAACGATCTAAGTTGATATTTAAACTGGAGAACTATCTACAGAATGCTACAGCTTATATACCTTGTATCCTAATTGTTAAAACTATAACAATAAGAATTCTAAATAAAGCTATAACGACTATGGATCGTTCCCACTAATAGAATAAAAGAACAATAGTGTGGGAAACACTAATATCCGAAGATCGGATACTTCGTGAAGTTCGATCGAGGATCGAAAGAGAAAGTAAAGTACAAAGTCCGTTACCGAAGTTCGAAAGCTCGATCGAGCAGTCGAGTACTCGGAAGCACACCTATAACAGTTGGTGCCTTCGGATTTGCTCATGTTGTTCATCAGTGAGTTTGGCCTCAGCTTGCTCGATCACTTGCAACTGCTCAGGATCGAGAGGTAAATTCTTATTATTGCCAGTATTCATTACTCTACTGGTAATAAGGGGCGTAGAAGTGCGAGGCCTTGGCTCTCGCATTTCTACATCCCTTTCTGCCTCTTCGCTAGGGGCTGTGTTTCTTGGCACGTCTGCCAAAAAACTTCCTCCGACACTCTCAGGGGCATTCCCAATAGAGGCGTTGGAATCCATGGCCGCTCCTTGGATAGGAGGCGGCGCTTCATTTTCTCTCGGTCCGGCGGATTCATGAGAGTGCCCAGAGGGCATGATGACCTCAGGCCCAGCGGGCGCAGTGTCAGTTACCGATGGTCCTTCGGACGCGATCGGAGTTAGGGGAGAAGACAATGACTCACTATTTCCTTCTGACGAAGGAGCAGGGTCAAAATCTCCAGGTGGCGCGGGGTCGTTTTGTCTTTGACCGCGCAAATTGTATCGTCCGGTGTTTGAAGACATATCCGTACTTGAATGTCAATAAACCAAAGCTTCACAAGCTAACCTTTCGTAAATGAGTAGTGGACTGAGAGGAATATCCTGGTTGATCAGACGAGGGGTTATCCTTCTAGTTCCAGCAAAAACACAACTTGTTAAACCTGTTAAAAAATATGTCGCGTTCAGATAATAAATTAAGTGAAGCGACACTTGGAATTGATAAGACTTCGAGAGGCTTAGCTTCTGAGTTTGACGATCTTTAACAAGGTGAAGTTGTCTATTCAAAAGTCGTCGTCTATCCTGTAGGTACTGAAGCTATTTATACTAATGGTTTTCGACAGGGGTTCGTACTCTGGACTTTGGATACCTCCTCTCTGTCAGCTATGTAGATATGTGTCGCGGTTGCTTAGCGTGCTAAGGGGAACGCGACACGAGAGTTGATAATGGAGTGATGTACTTAGCGTTAGAGGTCCTTTGATCACACACTAGGGTAACAATGTCAAGGTGTGAGTTCAAGTATTCTAAGAGGGAAAGTCCCCGTTACATGTCTTAATAGGTAGGTTTATATAGTAGAGGTTCAGGAGCGATACGGTACAGGGACAAGGTACTCGGCGTCCGTACTCTGGACAAGGCAATAAGAGAGTACTGCGGCGGCGGTCCAGAGTCAGGATCAGGTGTATGGATAAGGAATGAATGAAATGGGATATCTGGCCGTGGCATACGCCCTCCCGGAATTCGAAGGAATTTCGTGCCAAGATTAAGAGTTGGACGGGCCCTCTCCAGAGGGGCCGCCTTCCTGGTCATTAGTTTCGACGTCGCAGCTTGCAGTGTCCATGTCTTCTTCGTCCCTGCGAGCAGCGGTGTTTTTAGTGGAAGTGAGGCGCCACTTGCTGATCTTCGCGTTTAGTCCCATGGTGGTGCTTTGAGAGCCGCTCTCGGATATCGCATAGCGTTCGGCCCCACGAGTTGCTTTAGGTAAAGTGGTCTGCTTCTTGAGTTTCCAGAGGTTCTTTCTCTGGGTTTCTCTGGCGTGAGCCATCAATCCTGCGAAGAGGATGCTCTGGTCCATGTCGGTCTTTGTGAAGTTTGCCAAGGTTGCGCCGGTGATGCTTTCTGCCACCTTGGTGTTTACTTCGCGACGAGGGGGCTTCGGGAACCGCGTAGTAGTGTCACGGTTAAGGCTGTCCGAGATCTTCTTTTCGTCACGAAGGGTTGCCAGCTGCGATGCGTTGAAGTAGCAGCTATACGTTATAATCGTTTTGGAACGATAGAGGTGTCCCTCCTTTATGTAGGACAAGTAGGCGTCACAGTCACCGGGGATGGTGTGATTCATCACCCGAGCGATTTCAGGGTAGCAAGGGATAACGCATATCTTCCAGCCTCGACCTAGCGCTAGGGACGTTTGAATAGTGGTGATCAACTCGTCCACCGTCACTCTGAACGGCGTCTCATCCGGTCCTCGAACGATTTCGAACTCTCGATCTCCCCAATTAAGACTGAGCTCCGGGAAGTCGTCTGGGGCGAAGAAAGCAGCGGCTGGCGTTATAGGCATCCTCTCTGGTTCGATATGATTTAACGATAGATTTAGTTTATCGGAAGGCGTCCATTCTTCTTTATACCCGACAAACTCGATCGAACCTGCGAATAGGTTGTTCATGCCCTCAATCGGTACCTCGCCGTTCAATACTGGGGGTAGTTGTGAAATGTTTTCGATCCCCAGTGTTTCGAAATACTCCAACAGGGGCTGGAGGTGTTGAATCTTTGAGTATGGGAGCCACGTTTGGTCCCCGATTTCCATTGTAGTAGGAACATTGCGTCGGACTTAAACCCTTTGTGAGCGATGACTTTATCTATTTTCCACTCACCATCATCCTGACCGATTACTTGCTCATATGAACGTCCGGGGAAGAGACGATCGTCGTTGGGCAGATGTATGCGCAGCAGTGACGAGTGGAATACGTCGTGGATGCCCCGCCTCTTCAGGTCCGCTGGCAGTTCTAGCTTGCACGATGTCTCACCAAGGATCGAGGTAATGCGGAATGGCCCAATGAACTTCGGTAGCAGCTTGCGGGCGAGACCTTTCGGGAAGGAGATATTACTCGTTGACAAATACGCCAAGTCTCCTTTCTTGAATGGTGAAGGTATTCTGCGCCGGTTCGCGTCCCTCGTCTGCTTTACTCTATTCGCCAGTAAGCTGTCATGTGCCGACATTAACGCTAGTTTGATTTTGTTGGCAAACGCCGTTACTCCAGGAAACGCAGATGGGCCTGGGTTGTTCCACAGAAATGATCTGGGTAACCTTCCGGAGTTAAGGAAAAACGGAGCATACCCCGTTGTTTCTGATCGAGCGACATTCAGTGCGAACTCCACTGAAGGTAGTTTAATCACCCAATCGTTTTGTACTTCATTCACGCATTGGCGAAGCATCTGCGTGATGGACCTATTTGCCCTCTCTGTTAATCCGTCTGTCTGAGGGTGGTAGGAGCTCGATAGTTTTAATTTCGTTCCTATGAGCGTGTGTAACGTCGACCAGAAGCGTGAAGTGAACAAAGAGTCACGGTCACTTACTATAACCTTTGGTAGCCCATGCAAACGATAAACTTCATTGAATATTAATTCTGCTACGTCTGTAGCTTTGTAATCAGTACGGCTCGCCACCAGGTGGACCATACCTGTTAGGTGATCGATAACTGTCGTTATTGAGTCAAACGACCCGTCGCGATTCGTACTGGAAGGCAAGGGACCTACGAAGTCGATCCCAATCACTTCCCATGGTTCGTTAGGTACTGGTAAATTTTTTAGCTGTCCGTACGGCTTGTGATTAGTGGCCTTGGTTGTCGCGCATACGACGCAGGACTCACAGAAGCTGTGTACGTCCGCCGCCATTGAGCGCCACCACAAGTGATCCCGTAGGTAGGCCACTGTTTTGCGGGCTCCTAAGTGAGCCAGTAACGAGTGCGCCTCGTCAATAACCAGTTCATAAATGCTGCGTTCGTTAACTACGAATTTAGGTATACACAGAAGACGGCGGCTATCCATGTTGATAAAAATCCGTCCTTCCTCAACCACAAAGTTTCGAAACTGCTTGGGGTTGTCGAGGACCGCTCGAAATGTCGGGTCGCGGTCGTACTTCCCCAGGACAAGCGACGGGAGATCCACACCTGAGTGAGTACCCGGTAAGAGCGAGAGGAAAGAGGATGAATCAGATTCGTGTTCTCCCGAGGTAGTGTCATTACGCGATGCCAAGACCGTTGATGTGTCCTTAATTGCCTCCGCGGGGCCATCAATAGGGACAACGATCTGAGATTTGGAGCCATCCCGCCCTCCATTACCTGTTCTGGAGGGTTCTATTACCTCAGAGGCTTGTTGAACTAAAACTTTTTTCACACGATGTGAGCGCCCACTGGGTTCTCCAGTTCTCCTCGTGTCCATTTCAGCCTTCTTGGCTGTTGGACGTCTGTTGGCCCGCAATTCCATCTTGTTCAAGTAAACTACGTCCGGCAGTGTGCAACACGCCTCGATGTCAACTCGTACTGGCATTGTAATGCTCGATAGTTCGAGCGCATCGTTCTCGAACGTGTCGTGGTACGTATATTCCGAACGAGCACGAACAGTGCCTGGTGCATCGTTCGAGTATATGCGTGATAGCGCGTCCGCGAAGACGTTTTCAACCCCCGGAATGTACTCCACATGGAAGTCAAACTCCGCGATTTTTTCGAGCCAACGAGCTTGGCATCCTGAAAGCTCTTTCTGTTCCACAAGGTGTGTCAAACCTTTGTGATCCGTTATCCAAGTAAAGGTGACTCCCTGCAGGATATCTCTATGTCTTAGCATCGTCTCTACTCCGGCCAGCAGCTCGATTTCGTGCACAGCATAATTTTGCTGAGCAGGGTTCAACTTCGCAGAATAGAATGCCGCTACCGTCGCCCCTTCCTTCCAGGTTTTCCCTTGCAGGACACACCCGGACACGCCGGTAGCACAACCGTCCGTTACTATCCATACGGGTGGAGCCCCTTCTGCGTAATTAAGTGGGACGCGGTGGTGCATTTTCGATGCTGAAGTGAGTTGTTTGACTTGTTGGAAAGCTCTGTGCTCATTGAAGCCCCAACGAAAAGGTACTGTGTCCCCCGTCAAATTGCTTAGGTGGCCCATTGGTATTCGCACCGTGGCAATGTCATCCGCCAGGTAACCTACCGAGCCTAGGAACCCTCGCAAGAGATCCCGATTCGTAGGTGTTTTCCATTTGGAGATGGCGTCAACCTTCTCCGGGTCCATCCTAATGCCTTCGTCATCGACAATCCAACCTAAAATCCGCAATTCTGATGCCAAGAAGTTCAACTTCGATTCGCTTAAATATAGCTTCTCCCGTATTAGGATGTCAATTATAAGTTTCACCTGTCGTATGTGCTCTTCCAGAGAGTCGGAGTAAATGACAATGTCGTCGAGATACACATCCATGAAGCGGCCAATGAACGACGAGAACAGGAAGTTCATTAGGGTCTGATATGTCGATGGTGCGTTGCAGTCCCCTTGTTGAATGACCAAGCTGACCATGTTACCGTCCGGGGTAGATACCGCTGTTTTGTGCACATCCTCAGGTGCGATTCTAATTTGCTCATAAGCGTCTTTCCCGTCCATGGTGGATCGGAACTTCGCCCGTGCAGCCCTCCGCAGAATTCCATCAATGTCTGGTAGTGGCGAAGCCAGCTTTCGTGTGTTCGCGTTCCTACGACGTAGGTCCGCGATCACGCGGAGGTGGTTCTTCTGTGCTCCGTGCTTAGGAATTAGCAAAAGTGGCACGGTGTTGTTCGAGGTGCTTATCCGCCACCTCCCACTCTTAATGTAGGCATCTCGCTTCTCCGCCCATTCATTTCTGAATTTCTCTGGTAGGCGAGAAGGACGCCATGGGATTATCAATGTATCGTCAATGAGGGGAATCCTATGGTTGATTTCGCGCAGAGGAGGAAGATCAGTCTCTGCCATCGTACGACACAGAGGTTTGGCATATGTACGTAATTGTTCGCGCACTTCCTGGAGATGATCTCGTCCAATCTCAACCGTATGAGAATCGATTTGCGAGATTGTTGGGCCTTCTAATGGTAACCGATTGTTGCTCCCGATGACGACTCGTGCTGCATTAAAGCCAATGGTGACGGAGTGCTCATACATCCAATCGGTTCCAAGGATGAGTGGATAGTTAATGTTTGCGACATCAAACGACCGTCTCTCGTCAATACCCTGGTATTGCAGACGTGCTACGACTCGTCGATTTATCTTTGAGCGGGACCCTTGGACTGCTAATTGTAAAGTGAGTGGAGGATCGATGATCTCCTCCTTGAACTTTAGCTGATCAATCAGCGTAGTGCTCATAAAAGTTCCCAGTGATCCCGAGTCCAACAGTGCGGTAACGGGGTGGCCATCGATTCGAACGACGATAACAATTGGACGAGCAACCTTACGACCGGGTCCCTTTATCCGAGCTGCATTCCTTTGCAGCCCGGGATACTTGTCAGCCGCGATTTGTACCCCATTCAGCTCTAGTGCATGATGGTTGTTTGCCGACCTCTGCTCAGACCCCCATGCGTTGGAATGGTCAAATAAATCGCCCCACATCGTTCTCGCCTCCCACATGTTCCAGCGCAGACAGTCTCGTAGGAAGTTCGCTAAACGTTTGCAGCACCATCTGTAAACGTCGAAGCGTGGTTCACTCAGTAGGGTGGTGTTCAACGGCCAACGTATATCATACATGACATCTTCTATGATATAGAGAGTGTTACTAGATCCCGATAGGAACACACGGAATCGAACACCTGCTTTGCGGTATTCGTTACGTCTTGGATGAAAGTCCGGTAAGTCGTCTCCGGGGTAGCGCTCACTGTTGTTCAATATTTGGGAGATTCTCGTTGCTCTCGCGTCTCCCATAGGTCGTGAGGTGGTCTCGCTCGCTGCACTCGAGTCCCCGATTTGCCTTGCAAACCAAGGGCCTGGCTCAAAGTCTGGGTTAACCAATAGTCGTGTTGGGACTTGCAGCTCCCTGTCCTCATACACTGAATCAATGAGTAGGTGACTATTGTCCGAGATGCGGTAAGCGAGGAAACGTTCCCTGCTTCTGACCCCCTCCTTATCGGCAGGTTCGCCAGGAAAAGGAGTTTGTTGAGTGAGGACATATTCTAAACGTTCTGCTAGTGGGTCACCAAACCGACGCTGAACCGGGTCATTCTCGAACCCGAAGTGTTCATGGTTCAAATGATTGTGGAGGCCCCGGCCAACGGCCTCCTCGAGTCTGATGTTTTTTGAGTCTTTGGGCCATGCAAAAATGGTTGCGGCTCCCTCAGAGTTACGCAAATGCTTTAGCACCGTTCGGGCATATGCGTGTCGCATATCGAGAAGTTCGAGCTTCGAATCATCCCATTCCGAGCCTCGTCTCTTTGGTAAGCTCTCAGGTTTGTCATTCTCCGTGCACTCGCAAGCTGAACCTTGTTCATCACAGCAAAAGCACTCCCCGAGGTCCGTAATATCCCCAGGTGAATTCCACCCATTGCCATCCGCCGGGCAATCATACGACCTATCCGAGTCGTCGTACATGGAGTCTCCGCGGCTGTGCATGCTCTCCGTCTCGGAATAGTAGGTTTCCTCTACATCCTCGAACCAGTCGAGATGGGCCGCATTTAGGGATAACTCCCAAACGCCTCCCTGATTGGTCACCTCTGGTAGTTCAAATTCAATGTTATGAGTTGACAAGCCAGGGGGTTCGCTCCCCCGCTTGTGATTAGGTTTTATGGAGTTCTTCCCTGGGCAGTCCCGTGAACGGTGACCGGTCTCTCCGCATTCAAAGCACTTTCCCGCTGCCCTGTACTCATTCTTTTGTTGCTCCGACAACGGGTGGCGTGACGTTCGATCGCGCTGGCTTGTACGAGCCTGACTTGTGTGCAGTTTCTTTTCCTTTGATGAATCTGGACCGCCCAGTAAACTACTGCCGTTAGTTCTTCCGGTAGGTCCCTTGTCCGTTCTTGGAATCAACCGCCCTTCAGCAGAAGTTTTGCTCAGGTGCGGGTTGTACGATTTCTGACTCCCCGAATCAGATTGACGAGAGTCCGCAGAAGACTGTTTGCCCACTCCCTCGATTAATTCTACTTTCTCAGCATCGTCTATCAAGTCTTCGAGTTTACTCGTTTCGGGCGTGTGGCCCATGCGAAGCAAGCCTTTCGTTATCAAAGGTTCAAAACTATCCCATAGGAATATAACTCTATGACGCTCATCCAGTGTCCCTGCGGTGTTACATAGATCGTTAAAGATCCCAACGTGGTCACGGACACGTCTATTCCTTTGTTGCAGGTTAACGAGCTTTCAACGCTGCTCAGTCCTGAAGTCAATGGGGAAAGCGAAATCGTATAATTTCTCGTAAAACTTCTTGAGGGTCCAATCTCCGGAGTTCTCCCCACATGTTCTCTCAAAGAATGTATATGCCTTTCCTTTCAAGAACCGGGACGCGACTTCTATTTGTCGATATTCCGGGACCTGACCATCTTCAAGGTATGCGATGATTTCCCTCATGTTCCTCTGAAACGAGCGTAGGCTCGCTGTTCCGTCGTATATTTCTGTCGGCTTGAGAGGTTTAATTCTCATTCCCTTCGCTTTTCTGGTGGATTCAATTTCCATCGAATCCTCTGCCGTCGGCTCATCCTCTCCTCCCTTCACGGATTTCATTTGGTTGAATAGCTTCCCTACATGGCTAGTAGTAGCTATCAGTTCCGAGGGGCGGTTGGGAAGCCTACGGGCCTTGTTGTGATAGCTGCCTCTCGGGCTTGTCACCATAGATTCGGGTTCCGCGGTAGGACTACAATGGTCTTGTAGTCCTAAATTTTCCGCTGGAGCTGTCGCTTTGGTGGTGTAGACTTTCTTTAACTCCTCAATTTTAGCTTCGTATTTAGCTTTAATTCGTTCTGTCTCCTGACGTTGCCACGTCTGAAATTCCTCGATCATTTCTTGCAATGGCGAGGGGCGGTCTTGAGAATCTCTCCGTTTCTCTTTCGTTTCACTCATGCTCGCTAGTATCTGAGTCTGGACGTCAGGATTGTGTTCGTCTTCGTCAAGGATAACGTTTCCCCATTCTAGAGGATCTACCCCTTTCCCTTTTTGAGACGGGGCGTCCTCTCCACGGGACTCCTCATCGTCATCCATTATTCGGACAGAACTCTGTCGCTGTTCCAATCGTTCTCTTTGTTCTTGGCTCAAATTGGCCTCCACCATTTGTATAGTAAGTTCCTGTTCCGAGCTCAAAGAGACGCTTCGTTTATTTACATTGGTTACAGCATTTGTCTTTACTGCGGGCGCTTCAGTCCGCGATCTTTGGTGGAGCGTTGGGGGTTCTTCCCGCCCTCCTTTCGCCTCACTGGTTTCGGGGTGTTCCGAATTATTTTCAACTGGTCCAACGGACTCAGCTTCATCCGGCTCAGATAGCGCGGATTCATAACCTTGCCCTTTTGGCGAAGGTGCCCTCGACAGTCCTTCAGACTCTATCGGGGTGAGTGGCGAGTCAGAACGGGTTTCTGGCTCGTCCATTCTTGATGTCGTGTCCAGAGCGCTGGGAACAGCCGGGTCACTCTGGGTGCGTCGAGATCGAAGATTTCGATTAGACATTTCTGCGATAAAAAGAGCTGGCGGAGGTCACCGGTTGATCAGACTGATGGGTTACCGTCCAGCTGCGAAACACAACTTTAGATGTTAAAAAATATGTCGCGGTTGCTTAGCGTGCTAAGGGGAACGCGACACGAGAGTTGATAATGGAGCGATGTACTTAGCGTTAGAGGTCCTTTGATCACACACTAGGGTAACAATGTCAAGGTGTGAGTTCAAGTATTCTAAGAGGGAAAGTCCCCGTTACATGTCTTAATAGGTAGGTTTATATAGTAGAGGTTCAGGAGCGATACGGTACAGGGACAAGGTACTCGGCGTCCGTACTCTGGACAAGGCGATAAGAGAGTACTGCGGCGGCGGTCCAGAGTCAGGATCAGGTGTATGGATAAGGAATGAATGAAATGGGATATCTGGCCGTGGCATACGCCCTTCCGGAATTCGAAGGAATTTCGTGCCAAGATTAAGAGTTGGACGGGCCCTCTCCAGAGGGGCCGCCTTCCTGGTCATTAGTTTCGACGTCGCAGCTTGCAGTGTCCATGTCTTCTTCGTCCCTGCGAGCAGCGGTGTTTTTAGTGGAAGTGAGGCGCCACTTGCTGATCTTCGCGTTTAGTCCCATGGTGGTGCTTTGAGAGCCGCTCTCGGATATCGCATAGCGTTCGGCCCGTGCTAAGGGGAACACGACACGAGAGTTGATAATGGAGCGATGTACTTAGCGTTAGAGGTCCTTTGATCACACACTAGGGTAACAATGTCAAGGTGTGAGTTCAAGTATTCTAAGAGGGAAAGTCCCCGTTACATGTCTTAATAGGTAGGTTTATATAGTAGAGGTTCAGGAGCGATACGGTACAGGGACAAGGTACTCGGCGTCCGTACTCTGGACAAGGCGATAAGAGAGTACTGCGGCGGCGGTCCAGAGTCAGGATCAGGTGTATGGATAAGGAATGAATGAAATGGGATATCTGGCCGTGGCAATATGTAATGAGATAAGGGGAGATAGTCGCCACACTTGCTTACACAATATCATGGAATGGGTGACTCAAAGGAAACTGCTTTTAGGACTTCCTACTAAGGTATCACATAAAGCGTGCTCCCACTGCACTCCCCTGTCTTTTAAGCTTGGTCTTGATATTATCCTGTTGAGTAGCGTAACAAAAGATTGAATACCCAAATTAACCCAATAGATGATATCATGATAGACATGACAATCCTTTCAGTGGTGGTGTTCAGAGTCCGATTCGGCCCCTACAAGGCATGTTGTATGTTCAAATGCTTCCACCATGAGCTTATCAGGATCCAGTTGTGCCAACATTTTGGACGACCCCACGAGGCATGCACGCTGAGCCAGTGACAATACCAAGAAACGAGGCTTTGGCATTTATCTTGGGCCCTTGGCTGAAAATGCAGTGAGAAAATGGGGATCTGAAGACTTCAATTAAGGCTCACTTGCCTCCCGTGAGTTTCTAATTTATGGGAGACTAAAGGCATGTTCTCTTTGTTCTTCCTTTCCTTCCTTTCCTACCTGCAGATTTCCTCGCCTAGACTTGCAAAGGAATATAATTAAGATTGTCATCCAGAAGATTGGACCAAGGGCGAGCTGGATTGACACTACTTTGCACTACCTCTGCAGAAGGAGCCGGTATTCATACAAGAGCTGATTCCTAGCCTCCAGCCTCTCAGAAGGCGTTGGCGTATAAGTATAGGAAGAAAGCAGGACTTTCTTTAGACTTTGACTTTTGGTTTACTGATAAATGCAGTTGCTGTGGCAAGAGAGGTGGCCGCACGCAAATGTGCTGTCAAAGCTAAACAACATGCAGCCACCTCTTTTTGCTACGTCTAAATGGGGTCACAAAGATTACTATCCAAGGTTAAGTACTGAAACAAATTATGCCACATGGCTGGTTGAGATTAAACGCCTTTTTTTTTCTGAAGGACGGGCGTTATTCCGCTGGACATAGAACTTCTACCTAAATGGAATGGCTAATCCTGTGGACAATGAACGAAATGGAAACCAAGTTGGCCCTCGCGTGGCCTTGGCTTTTATTTTCACTGCTTCAATGGGAAATCAAGCATCACTCTTTTAAGCATGAGGTCGTTTATGCTCGCTGTTCCTCGCTGTTCAGCTTGTCATCCTACCATTTCAGGGCAAATGCTCGGAGGCCTAAACACATAAACATTCATTGTTCCAAGAGGTAGTGCATAAACGATACATGAGATAGACTGAGCATATGTAGAGCAATATAAGATAAACAAACATAGATGAAGAAGTAAGAAAGGCTTCGTATGATTCGTGAAAAGCACCAGTCGTAAACGTGAGTCAGCCGTGAGAAGATAGATAAAAAAGATAAAAAGATAAATGGCCAATGGGATTGGGACAGAAAAAACAAATACAAAAGAATGATTATCGATGGTACACGTCTCGGAATTTCATCTTCTTGGAGACCTATCTCCGAATAACCCAGGGCTGTCATGCTCGGGAATAATCAATGTAGGCTCAAGAGAGGCGGGAGTCGGGACCAGGTTGGGATCGGCTGAAGAGAGGTGAGCAAACTACCGTATGGGATTTTAAATAGTTTTACTCACGTTGCCAAGTCGCCCAACTCCTCACTTGAGTTCTGGGATCCACCATGCCAGTGATAGCTGACATACTGGGACCAGGTGCAGCTGCCGGCGGAGCGGGTTCTTTTTTCTTTTTACGAGATCGTTGATGGACAGAACGCCATCCGGGTCTGACGGTTGGCACTTCTGGTGGAACAGGAGGCTCAGGCGGAGGCGGAGGCTCGACAGGAGGTCCTCCCGGTGCACCTGGAGGTGGTTTCCTGATTTGACATTATCCGTGAGTGGGTGAAAGGTATTATTTATGATCAAACACACCAGTCAGGCTCAAATTCCCCTCCAGGACCATACTTCGATCGCATACACAAGAGATAACCAATCTCACTATGAAAATTCTGGGTGAACAGATTTCAGGAAAATCAACATCTGGGACGTACTGTTGCAAAGCTCTCCTCTCTTCCCTCAATTTACCAACTTCACTCAAAAGAATACGGACTTCCGAAGCCAAAGCTTTACTAAACTCGTCAAGATACTAAAGATATGAAGTAAGAACGGATGACTTTTCATAAGCTTGAGAGCGACGTACTCCTTGAATGTTGTATGGAACTTGCTCATTGGCAGTTTCTCGAACGGTATTGATGATTTCCGCATGATGTTGTTCACATTCGTTGCGCCAAGCTGTGATTCCAGTTAAGCATTAGAAGGATATTAAAGAGTAGGACGACGTACTGTCCGAAAACGCCCTCAACGTTTCTTGGATCTCATCATGCCTCCGCATCACCTCTTCTAAGATTTTCTCAACGCCTGCGAGTGATGAATCAGTGATGAGAGTAGATGAAGGATGTATGAGGAAAAGTGCACACCAGGTTTGCCTTCGGCCTCCAACCTCAAACCTTCTGCTTTATCTCTCTCCTCTTGGAACTGATCAAATAATCTCTGAATCATGTCCCTCATCTCCGCCATCTCCGCATCCTTGCTCATTCTTCTCTCCTCCTTCTCAGCGTATCTCGATTCCATTACATTTCGTTTCTCGTCCATCACCTGTCTTTGTTCGTTCATGAGATTCGTTAGATCTATCAACTGATTCCGGATAAAGTTATTGTGTTCTTCACGTTCCGCCCTCTCACGTTCGCGTGCGTCAGATTCATCGGCTTGCCGAGCTTGTTTTTCAGCCTCAAGTTCAGCACGAAGAGCAGCTACCTGCTCCTCCAATTCCTGAATACGAGAATCCTTAAGCTCTTGGGCAGCTTGGACAGCGGCGTCGCGTTCAGCCCCTATCTGTTCTCTCTCAGCAGCCGCAGCTTCTCGTTCCTTCGCGTTCTCATCCCTTTCCATATCGATGATTTCCCTAATCTCACGTGAATGTCTGGATGCCGTGTCACGAATATCCTGAATGGTATGAAGAGAAGCGCGATCTCCCACATCTTCCGCAACGCCAGGAATACTTGCTGCAGCAGATGGTGGTACAGGTCCTAGACCACCAGCCAAGTCTTGAAGTATTGCTTCTCGAGCTTCGGCAGCTACACGCGCTCTCGCTTCTTCATTGTCCTTAAATATTCGATCTCGATCTTGTTCACCCGCACGGAACCCTTCTTCTCGCTGCCTTTCTTTATCTTCAAACTCAGCATCCCGTTGCCGTTCCGCTTCCTGAGCACCCTCGACGATATCATGAAAACGGTGTTCAGCATCATCGAGTCGAGCAAGGCGATCGCGTTCCTCTTCAGCTAACGCAAGATCACCTGGAGCAGGAGAACGATGAGTGCGAGCATGCGGAGGAGGTACTGTTTCGATGATGCTGGGAGAAGCTCGACCACCGAAACCGGGTTCAGATGGAAGAGGTCGAGTGGTACCAGGACGAGGGGAAATCACGTCCTGTGTTGCTTCACCAGGTAAAGTGTAACCATCGTCATCATAAGCTGAACGTCCAGGGCCAGGTCGAGATACCGCGTCATCATCACGTGCAGAGCGAGCAGTGCGACGAGTGGGAACACGCTCAATCGGTCGAACATCCTCGTCGCGCGGAGCATATGGAGGAGAGTGTGTTCCTGGAAAAATTAAGAAATCAAACTTGTTATGGATGGATAGTTACTCACGATGAACCTCAGGAACTCGTCGAGCCTCCTCAGGAGCATAACGACTCTGAACACTTGGATGTATGCTACCCGGCACAGGGGAACCAGGTGTAGGAGAGCGAACACTTCGTGACGGTGCACCCTCATAAATTGATGGAGGCGGGTGTGTGGAAGGACGAGGATAATGTGTATGAGCCTGTTCCGGACGATCCGCTTCATAGACAGATTGGGGGCATGGGTACCGGGTCTAGATGGATAATGCCCTTCAATTGGAGGAGGAACATGGGTACCGGGCCCCAAAGGATACTGTTCTTCAATGGGAGCAGCGTGAGTTGGAGCATGACTAGCTATTGTACCCGCATGGGTCGGAGGGTGAGTAGGCGCATAACCGGTACCAGGGGGACCACCTCTATAATCAGATGTATTAGGCGAGTAAGGCCGGCTTCTATCTCTGCCCCTATCCCTGCCTCTATCTCTATCTCGGTCTCTACTGTGGTGACGGGGTGGAGAACGAGAGTAGGAGTATGAGCGAGATCGACGATGGTGTCGTCTAGGTGAGCGAGAGCGGCCACGATAAGGCCGGTCACGATCACGATCACGAGAATCACCATGACGATCACGAGAATCCCGATCACGAGAGTCACGGTCACGAGAGTCACGACGACGAGCGCGGCGAGGGTAACGATCACGAGGATCACGATCACGGGAATCACGATCACGAGGGGAGCGATCACGAGGGGAGCGATCACGAGAGTCGTAACGAGACCGAGTCGGTACAATGCGAGTCGGAGAACGAGAATGTACGTACTCGACTATAGGTGGAGGGGAGCGACCGGATGGACGTTGTGAAGGTACATAATGAGAGCCTTCATGATATCCACTTTGATGAACACCATATGGGGGAGAACGTCTAGGACTTGAACTCCGGGATCTTGGATATTGTGAATGAGGGTGGCTTGGAATAATTGGAGGTTGACCTGCGACAACTATAGGAGGGCCATACGATGACGAATGCCCCCTGCCGGATCGAGGACTTCGACTTCGACTTCGACTACGACTACGACTTCGACTACGTGCGACAAGGATTGGTGATCTACGTGAACCGCTTCTTTCGACGATGACCGGTTGTGTTCCAGAATGTGCAGTCGGTACATGTACAAGTGTGGGCTGAGTTGGCGGCACGGGTTGTTGAATAATATGGGGGGGAGGAGTTCGTCTATGACTTGATGATGAACGTGAACGTGAACGCGAACGCGAACGCGGATGTGTAAGTATGATAGGCTGCGGTTGCGATGGTACTATCGATGGCACTGGCGGGTAGCCTGGGTAGCCAGTAGCTGGAGGTCCAGGAACAACGATTGTTTGCCCAGGCGCAGGGCCCGGTTGCACCATGTCCTGTCGACGAGGTGAGCGCGAACGCGAGTGCGTTCTGGGTGATTGGGCAATAATCACTGGTGGAGGAGTACGGGATCGACTGTGCGTACGATGTCGACCTGACCTGTCTGAAAAAGAGCGCGGCGATGTAGATCCAGAGCGTGAGGAGCCAGAGCGGACTACAACCACTGAAGGTTGGCCAGTCTGAGGCATACTAGGTTGTGGACCCGGCATCATCATTGGGAGTCCGCTCGGTGCCATACCTAGTGGAACCATACCTGGCATCATGCCTGGTTGCTGCTGGGGCTGACCCGGGATATTAATGATCACAGGAGCTGGTGGTTGTTCCCCCTGTGATGGCTGGGAAGGTTGCAGCTGCGCAGCTAATTCTGGGGGTCTTACTGAGCCAGGTGGTGGGTATTCAGAGGGTTGGACAGTGACTATGGGTGGCGAAGGTCGCCGGCTTCCTTGAGACACAACTACGGGAACCTGTGTTGGTGGTTGGTGAATGTGGATAGGAACCGGAGTAGGTGATCTACTCCCACTTGACCTTGATCTAGATCTAGATGGGGGTCGACTAGTCCTACGACTACGATCACTGCTTGCGGTACGACTGCTTCCACTGTCGCTGCCATCACTACTCGAAGGACTTCCTGGTACACGCACAATAGGTTGGACAAGAGGTGGGATAAATGGCTGGACAGTCGAAACACCACCTGGAATTACTGGCTCAGGCATTCCTGGTCCTTGAGGATATCCCATTGGGATAATTGGAGCAGGACCAGGCGGATTGAAGATAAATTGACCAGGAGGAGCTGGAGGTATGAAAGGCTGGGTTCCAGAAGCTCCGGGTATAACAGGTTGGAAACCAGGATAGGGAGAGGGACCACCAGCACCAGGAATCACTGGTGCCGGTTCTTGAGGTATGAAAGGAGTGCTCTGGGGAACGAACCCGGGTGGATATTGTTGACCACCAGGAATGATAGGCTGCGGCATGCCAGGGCCAGTTGGTTGAACTGAAGGTGGCATACCTGGTATGAAAACAGGACCTTGTTCAGGACTCCCTTCTGAGCTGGACTCTGACTCTTCATCTCTACCTTGATCAGCTGGGGCAGTCACCGTATCTAAACAAAACGCTGATCAGGATGGCTGAATTTGAACAAAAAAAATGCACATGCAAGGTCTGCCCCGAAGTTCATTCAAGGAAGCCCTCAACTCCTCTAAACGATGTACAACAGCAGTCATCTCGTTATGACGGTCAGTGACATCTCGGCCCAACCACAAATTGAGTTCAGTCATATATCTCAACAATTCTCGAGTTTGGTCGCTGGTGGTCAATGTCGCGAGCGCATTATTCTGGGAGAAATCAGCTAATTGCAACAGTATAAAAGTCACAAGAAGATACATACTCGATTGAGCTCCAACAGTTCTGACAAGTCTCGAGTGAAATCGGAAGGCATCTGAACCATAACCTGAGAGAAGTCAGGATACAGATCAAATAGCAAGAAGTGAACTCACGGGTCCCGAGGGTAGTGGGACATAAGCAGTTTGACCGGGTTGACTAGGCTGTGCAGGTTGTGCAGTTGCCGGGTGTTGTCCCAGAACAGGAGGCGGAGGAACACCTGCTGCGGGAGGGACACCTGCTGTGGGAGTAGGCGCAGCCGGGGTAGGCTATGAAATTTGTATCAGGATAACTTTCTTAATGATTGAATAAGGTGACTTGCCTGCCGCTGACGGTACCAGCTTTCGCCTTCACGTTCACCATCGCCGCCAAGATTTTCAGGAGGAGGTGCAGTTTGGGCACGAGGGAACTGTCAAGAATATTAGAGAGGTACAAGCCCAGTGAAGAAATACCTTACTACAGGTTGTGGTGGGGGTATATTGGTTGGTCTTCTTTGTTGACGGCCTGTATCTCCCATCTGATAATCAGGACGTTCGCTAGATGGACCAGATGGGGCAGTCGTTGTCGCAAAACGCGATGCGGGAGATTCATCAACCGTGTGTTGAGCTTGTGGGCGAACGCGAGTCCTTGGATCCAGGTACTGGGATGGAACGGGCTGCGAGGCCGGTCGCAAGGGAGGAATTCGTACTCGTCGTATAGGACTGTATGTATGCTCACGAGGAAGGGGTACATAATCAAAGGATCGGAGGGGATCTGGGGGCACTGCTCGACGAAGGGAAGGTTGAATGCCCTGAGATAAAATTTCTTCAAGGTGTCGAGCAAGGGATATACCAGTGGGGGGTGGCTGTGCAACTGGAGCAATCGGAACATGCGGAGGTAGATCAATCAAAGATATAGATCGACTTGCTGAACTTGAACTCATGGAGGGAGAAGGTGGTGCGCCTGCTTCGGGTACTGTAACTGGTTCTTGAGGCACAAGCACTGGCGCACTTCGGTCGAGCAAACTCTCTAGCAAGTTTTCTACCCGCCGCATGCGTTCTAAAACCTCATTCCCTTGGGGATCACCGCGAAGTCCACGTATTTCATCCAAAAGATGATTAGTAGATAATTGCCCTTCCCACAAAGCCCGCACTTGATCTCTTATCTCATTCAAGAGAGGTAAGGGATTCGGAGGGGAAGGTCGAATGGTTGTTGCAGTAGTGGCAGGGGAACCCGGTGAAATCGAAGGAGGCGTGACAGTCGACGGCGGAGGCGTGGGCGATGAAGATGGTCCTGAACTGCCAGGGTAAGGCCCACTCGTGCTTGATGAGCTTAACATTGGAGTACTGAGGGGACTAGAGGATTCAGATGACAGCTCGCTTTCGTCAATGTCGGGAAGCGTTGGCATTGGCGAATCTGGACGTAAAACTCGACGAGAAACAGGAGAACCAGGTTGCGGCGTCGGGTACAGAAGCCAGTCATCAGAATGGTGGCTAGATAGAAAGGACACACTACTTGCTGAGCTCGGGATACGATATAGGGAGGAAGGAGCTAAAGAGATACTTCGGTTCTCATCCGCACTCAAGGCCCGACTGCTTCCGACTCCTTCTTCTGCATAATGAGGGTGTGGCTGAGGGTGTGGCTGAGACTCTGGCTGGTGCGGATACTGAGGATGATGTGAATAGCGTGGATAGCGTGGGGTTTGGGATCGATCCTGAGGAGGAATTGGATGATGTAGAGAATCTGACAGACCCAGTAGCTCTTCACGCAAGTCTCGAAGAGCATCCCCTAGATCTCTATTTTCTTCAGCTCGGTTTTGGTCATAATGTCGAAGCTCGTCGGCCAATCGCTCTATATCGGCGGAAAGGTCACGAGGAGTGCTCCTTCCTGAAAATGAGCTAAGGGCTGTAGGCACAGTATCGAGAGTCGACCTTTTGGATGGCGTATCACCGCGCGGTGTAGAGATACTGACACTTATAGAACGTTCCGAAGGAGGCCCTGATCCGCGGCTAGGAGGACCAGGAATCTAGAGGAAGAAGTTAAGCCACAAATAAATCATGGAAACGATGATGTACATACAATCCTTGAAGCTCTAGGTGTTGCAATTGAGGACAATAAACTCGGTTCAGTGGAAATCTGACTTTCAGGAATGGAGCGAGCATCGTCTTCTTGTTCTAATTCCGGTTCCGGTTCAACATCAGATTCCGAGGCAAGGATAGATGTCGTAACACTTGTCGTAGACACAGCAGAACTACTAACCGTCGATGGAGTTCGAACTAACGTCAAAAGACTTCCCAAGCTACTACTACCAACACTGGTATCTGAGAAAATTAAACTGCTCGGAGTGCGAACGGAGCTGCTTTCGTCGGTGGGAGGAATGGGGGGTATAGGAGAGAGTGCCGGAAAAGAGGGAGGAGGTGCTGAAGTCATCACTGTAGGCGTTTCTGGAATGGTGGACATTCGATCAAAGGAGGACCACGATCCACTCGGTCGCAAGAAGGAAGTCTCGAGAGATATATCGGGATCCTGTATCAAAGCAATACTCGTGGCACTGGGTGACGGAGCGAGAAGACTAGACTCATATGAGATGTTAGTTTCGGTAGCCCAAGGCTGAGGGCTGGGAGGAAGCGGCAGAGAGCTTGGGGAGCTACTAGGCGAAATAGATGGAAGGGTCAGAGATGGAAGGGTGGTAGCAGGCATAGAGGGTGTCAGACTGGACTCAGAAGATAGTGTTACGTTGCTCATGGTAGACGAAGGTAATGTCGTAGGAAGCTGCAGAGTTTCTGTAGAGCTAGAGCTTTGGAGACTCATAGTGATGCTCGAAGATGGTACTTCCGTCGGTCCCGTAGCTGGTAACGACAAAAGACTGGAGCTTTCGTCTTCCGACCAGCGTACACTAGATGGAGTAGGTACACTGGTGCTCAATACCGTAGACGGAGGTAAAGGAAGATCAGACTCTGAGGTTGGAGTCAAAGATAAATCCAGCTCTGAAAGCTCCGACGCCGCAGAAGAAGGCAAAGGGATTGCTGAAGGGTCAAACGAAGAGATAGAGGAAGGAGAGGAAATAGTGCGCTCCGTCGCTGAGGGAGGTGCAGTAGAAGTTTGAGGTGGAAGGGAAGCAGGTGGCGAAGATACGATGGAAGGAACCCGACTCGGAGTTCGACTAGGGTGTATGGAAGGAGGCGCAGAAAGTGGCTCCTCCGATTCAGGAATATGGATGGAAGATGCTTTCGGCGTCCCTTCTTCACTCGGAATTGTCTCAAGCTCGCTAGGACATAATTCTGCAGTAGAGTACGCAGTGGTACGCTCAGTAGGAGGCTCAGATAAAGTTTTGTAAGCGATAGAGCCTTCGCTAGCGGTAGAATATTCGGAAGGAATGGAAGGCAGAGACTTAAACGATCCTTCGGAGGAAGGAGTGCGAACTGTGATGTAGTCTGAACTTCCTGGCGAAGCAGTAACAAACTTTTCGTCGCCACTGCCAAGCTCCCTGTCCGACTCAGACGAAGACGAGGAAGGGTCGGAGGGCATTGGTGTGCTCCATGACGATGTCGAAGTATATGTCATTCGGCTCGTCAGTTCTGAAAGGTCAGAAGACGGGCATACGTCGTATCCGGTCTCGCTTGATCTAGTCCCGCTGAGAGGTCCACTGGGAGTTTGGCTATCGTGGCTATCGGATCCTGAACCTTGCATATAGCTCCCATGTTCGCTTTCATCGTTCTCTTTGTCGCTGCTTTCGTCAGAAGGCTGATAGCCACTGTTGCTGCCACTTCCTTCGCTGGAGGAATAACTTCGTGTGGTACCATTCCTTCGTCTAATCGCAGCCGTACGACTCAATGCACTTCGAGAAGGAGATGTGGGTGTGTGAGACGAGGGCGTGCCGCTCCGAGTATACGGGGAGGAGTGAGTCATTGTCGACGTATACGGTGAGCCCGTACTGTCATTGTGAGCTGGTCAGAAACGTATGAACACCGAGGAAGGGACGTACATACCCTGTATATGGTGATCCTGTCCCTGTATAAGGTGATCCCGTTCCAGTGTAGGGAGAATAGATTGACCCAGTCCTATGAATTTGGTTTAGATCAGCCAGAAGATCAGAATGTGGATGAAATGCCAACCCTGTGTAAGGTGAGCCACTATAAGAACCAGACCCATATCCAGTCCGCGACTCGTAGTCAGTCGTGAAAGTTCTGCCTGTGCCAGTTACACCAGTAGTCGAAGACCTATTCTCTGAGCTCACGCCAGACACTGTGTACGAGCCTGATCCAGTTCCGGTGTAAGAACCACTTCCAGAGTAGGACGTGTACGTTCCAACACCTGTACCAGTAGTACGACTATATCCGGTGTATTGCGTTGGTTCCGAAACTCTTGTCCCACTTTCAGTACCGCTCCCAGTTCCCGTCCAGGTTCCGGTCCTGGTATACGTATCAGTCGTTCCGGTCCCTGTTATCCCGGTACTGGTTAAACCGGTGAAAGTCCTGGTCCCTGTACCTGTACCAGTTCGCGATGAATACGACTCGGCCGAGGAATACACTGAGCTTCGCTGTCCACTGCTGTTGGTATTCGCTGTAAAAAACTGTGCATCGCTCTCCTCGTTGAGGTCGGAAGACCTGTTGCTTTGAAGCACATCACTTCCAAGGTCCGTCATGCTCCCGCTCCTCCGCAAGCTCATCCGAGTGCTCGTTCGACGACTAGGAATGACACGAGAGTCACCAGGATAGACATATTCGTCACCGTTAATGACAGTATCGTCGACAGTACGAGAGTGGTATGAAGATATGAATGTCGAAGGCTTTCTACGTGATCCGCTTCCAGATGATGACACGGAAGGAGATGAAAGAAGGGAATGATATCTTCCAGTTCCCGAGGAGGACGAATGTCCTCTTGCCACATCTGATTCGGAAGTATATAGATCGTCTTCTGCACCAGGGATGTCAGGAATGTCGGACATTGGCGGAACGTAGACAGTACTACGACTCCCGGTTCCACTGCTCGCGGTAGAAGAGACACTTGAGTTTGAGTCCATCGACATAATCGTCCGGATGGACCCAGTAGGAGAGCCAGAACGTCGAGTGATAGTCCGAGTGAGGGAGGAAAATGAGGGGGTAACAGAAGGAGTGATAGACGGCGTACGAGAGAGCGATGGTGTTGGTGGGGTGTTGATCGCTTCCCTGTAAAACAGGTCAATCACTGAAAGATCTGAGACAGCAAAATCCTACCAAATCCTTTCAATCCACCTCAGTCGCTGCACTAAACTATCACACGCAAGTCTCTCTACCCCATCTCCATAGACCATCCAGAATGGAACAAGGGATTCTATCAATCCGATTTCGACTCCATTCTGAGAAAGCCCATCTTGTTCTCTGGCAGCAATGGCCCCAACATCGTCCCTAGCGCGAGGATGGCTCAAGCTCAGCGCACTCTCGACCGCAAAGCAGTTGACGAGATCCAACTGAACAACTGCGCGACCTAATGGTGCCCGACCCGTTGATGGGCCGGATGGAGATGGAGTAGTGGGAGCCAACCACGACAATAATAGAGTGTGCCGGTAAAGCAGACCTTGACATCGTTGCCATCGATAAGGAGGTTCCGCGTGGACGTTGAGGTAATATAAAGTCCCGAGGTGAAGCGGCTGTAGATACGTGAGAAACCGATCAGAAGAAGGAAAAAGAGTTGGACGAACTGTTTCTGTCCCGTTCCCGCCCAAAAATTTCCCCAGTTCGCTGATATCAATATTGCTGCCTCCGTTGCTTCCATTGCTGATACGTTCACCCACACTTCCGCCTAATGAATCAGCGCTAGCTCTTTTTCCGCTCGCTCTACGGCGGAGTCCAAATAGTCCTCCATCATCGTCTCCGCCCGAGCCCCGTTGACCTTGACCTTCCTTGTGTCCACGACTCTCAGGTGTTGGGGAAACGGGAGCGTCAACTTCGGGTTCGGGATTCTTGGTTCCATCTTCACGAGTGGGAGTGCGTTCTTTCCATAAAGCCACGATATTTCGAACGTTGGTTAAAGGACTCCTTGAAGAGCCTTCCGGTCTGGTTGGTCGGCGGAGAGTGGAGGTAGGAGTCGTCTGGGTCTGTTCGGAGCTTTCTGTAATACCCGTACCCGTACCTGTACCAGTTTGGGTAGTGGTGAATACGGAAGGAGAGAGCGTGCTTTGCGTAAACGTGCTCTGAGTATTAGTGAACGTAGAAGGCGTGTAAGATGATCCAGTGGCGGTAGAAGGTCTGTCGGGTGGTGAGAGTAAAGTCGAGTAGGATAAATTGCTTGGTGTTTGAGACCTCGTAAATGTAGAATTACTTTTTGTTGGCGATGGGGAGCGCGAAGTAGAACCTGATTCAAACAATCCTATGAGTTGGTTCGCTCGTCCAGGTGGAGGTAAGTCACTAGGGTCCGTGGACGACCGACTGTGTCGACCTGCTCCAGAAGAAAGAAATGCAGATCTTGGTCGTGCAGGGACAGTCGTCGCATAGGAAACACCGGAAACAGGACGAGACTCGGTTCCTTCAGTCCTCTCTGTTATATGACTCAACCTTATCCTGGGATCATTTGACGGTGGAGGATAGGATGATTGTAGAGAGGAAGATCCTGCTGTTGGACTGAATAGAGACGGTAGCGATACGAATGAGGGGGATCCAGTGTAAGAGCCCTGGCCCGTTTGGGTGGCAGTGTTTGTTCCAGTAAAAGTTCCACTAGGTGTGTACGTCCCATTTCCTGTGTACGTTCCACTTCCACTACCCGTGTACGATCCGTATCCAGTAGATGGTGTTTGGGATGACCAAGTCGAAAGCGCCTGCTCAGTGTCCGCCAGTTCATCGTCCAGATTGTTGAGAGTGGCCTCAACTTCGTCGATGGAATTTGAGTCTTCATATGAGTCCGTATCTGAGAAAGAGTTGGAAGACGGCGAAGTCGCTCGTCGTTCCATGTCAGGTATAGTTGTTGCTGTTGAATGTTGAGTCTGACGACGGGTGATATTGTTCACAAAGCGAGGAATTTTCTGTCAGATATGATGGTACGCACCTTGATAAGTAAGAACTTGAAGATTTAACTCGAGGGGGCCGTCGTTGAAGCTCCCAGCATTTGAGGAGAAAGAAAAGAAGTAAGGTCGAATGCCAACCTTAGAATCAACAAACAGGTGACTGATACTTAAGGGCAAGTCTTTCGGTGGAGTCGTAACCACACGTGGTCGCGTGTCTCCATCAATTTTACCGCAAGCAAGTACAAGTTTACTATCGAATATTCTACGTACAACTTCAACTTGCTAGCAGCTCGTCCTCGCTCTCAGTATACAGATCATGATGACCGGGTCCAAGAATCGCATGGCAGGCAGAGCTACAAGTGAACTGATAAACAAATGGCTAGGATGGTTGAAGAGAGTTGAGGAGAAGTACCATTTCTGCCCTAAAAACATAGCATAGTTTTGGATTTGAGGCATACTTAATGGTGTGATATACCCCATTTCACTTTCTTCTGAATGGAACATGGGTGCTTCCTTGTTCCGCAAGCTGTTTAAGTCAAGATTTGACACTTTTCTCACAAAATAGGTGGTATCATGATTTACAAAGCTCCCAAGGTACAGAAAATGGTGTGAGGAGAGACATATAATGTCCAGTAGGAATGAAAGTATGAATTGAAAGTAAAAATACAGGAAAAAGTATGCAAATGAAGCACAAAGTACACTTTTCAAGTATGCTGTATATTACAAAAAATAAGAAAATGATCTCATAGAGACAGTCTCTATGGTGTCTCTCCATATTTATTATTTATCCAACTCCCCAGGGCATATCCAAGAGTATAGAGGTTTGAGAAAGAGGAGCATGAGTGCTTCTGTGACGAGCTCTCAAAGAAGAAGGAAGTCAAAATGACATATTGGCTGGCTCAGTCTTTGTGTCCTCAAAAACGTCACACTACTGATTTCACAAGGATATCCGATATAAGTGTATTCCCACTACGAGTGCTCACAGTGCTAGGGTAGCGTGAATAATTATTGGCCATGTTATTAACGAAGTTATTAACATTGACCTCAAAAAGGGTCATTTTTAACGTGGTTATTAACAAAATTTTTAACATTGGGTGAAAATGTGAATAACATGTGAAAAATATCCAAATTTAACATGTTAATAACATTTACTATGTTAATATTTTGAGGAGCTCATACGTGCTCCCAATCAACTTCCTCCTCAATAGAAACATCACCAACAACCCCTGCAGCCTTGATTCCGTGTTCCAAGAAGGCCTCAAACACAGGCAACGGAGCATCGCACTCCTTTGGAATGACCTTCCTTAAAAGGTCAGAACCGAGTTCAATGTCTTCATCTACATCAAAGTCGATGTCACTGAATGGCATCTCTACAGGCATGGAATCACTTTCATCTTCATCTTCTGAGTCAAGAGCACTGTAGAGTGCCATCTCAGAGTCCAGGTGTAAGTCCAAATGTGATGCTGACACTTCGGAAGACGTATCAGGGATCTTGGACCTGTTTTTTGAATTGATAATTTTGCCCGACTCGAAACCGACACAAGGTTTCTTATGAGGTTTTTCGGGCTTCTGTAAAAACTTCAGTGTTGTTGTCTATGAGGAAAAGTAAAATTGATCACCATGTGAGTTCCGTACCACTCGCCAATTTGAATCATGTTTGCAATTGTACTAGGTTTCTGCTTGTTCCTCAAAGGAGCATTCATACGGGTCTTCCGAGATCCCCAACGCTCATCCGGCATGGAGTTCACCAGTATTGAATACAGCTTTACAGCACAAAACTAAAAGAAATTCAGTTTCGCATTGCAGATACATGAGGCAATAAACTTACAGCTACCACACGCCCCTTGGGATTGAGTAATAGTTCTCGCCACCACTGAAGCATGGACTTATCCCCAATGGGGTCCGTAAATGGATACTCGCGGCGAGAATATGCAAGTAGCTGTGGGGTGAACTCTTCTACAAGAGCTTTCACCAACCCCGTTGCCTGCACTAGTGTGAAAATGCTGGTGGTATTCCCTACCTTGAGGTATAAGTCTACCTCGTTGCGTAAGATCTGTTTCAATGCCTTCTTTGCACGTCAATAGGCTCTCGGATTTGGTGTTGTATGTGCTTCTGGCGCATCGTCTTTTTGTATGGCTGGTGGAATGGTGATGGTTAGATCATTGGTCGGAATCATCCCAGTCTTCTTCAGTATATCAGACCCCACAAATCCTGGAAATGAGATGTAAGTAAAACTTGAAGTGCATTATGTCGAGTCAAGTCAAGCACGCACGAGGATCAAGATAAAGCGTAGTGAAATATGGGTCATCAGGATTGTCCTTAATAAAGGCTTTGAAGCAACGGTTGAAGATCTGGATGACCTTCTGGGCAAGACCCCTTTCAATCCCCGTAATATCTTCGTCAAGATCAAACAGAGCTCTTAGCTCAGCCCCAATTCCAAGCCACAGGAGGAATACATCAGCAGCATTAGTTTGTACACCCTCCATTGCCCATAAAGAGCGTGCAATTGGATTGATGATTCTATTATACTGGACAAGATTTAGCTGGAATTGCATACTGTGGCGCATGCCTGTAAATGTTGAAACAATTGTTTTGTTCTATGATTACCAAATTAAGTTACTGAAGCGAACATATGTGTAACCGGCAGCGTTGCCAGTTCTAGGCAGTTAGGGTTAGGTTTAGAGCAGTCAGGTGGATTCTTAGATATTATGTAATCTTTGGCCTTATTCTTGTTCACCTTCGTTGTATATACTCCAATAGATTGGATCTTGTGTACATCTGGTGATTTGAGGCTCACTATAGCTGGTAACCAGCTCATATCCCCCCTGGGGGTCGCTGGGCCAGCCCAATTCTTAACCACCCTGGGGTCTCTGACCCCTCGGATGGTTACAATATGAGTGAGACACTAGACCTTGGGTTCAATTTTCTTATCAAGTATGATTTGCTGGATGAAAGGAAAGCATCTGTCGAGTGCCATTGAGGCACTGTAATGAGTTGCGAAACGTGTTTTTCCGATTTTGACCAGTCCTTCCATTACGCCATGCTCAAGCCGCTCACTTTGAAGAACCCTGGACGCAAAGTTCGAGTGACTGAAGTATTTGATAGTCGCGCGAAGAACAGTTTTCATCTTAAGGGAATATATAAATAATGTAAATCTAAGGCTGCTAACGCCAAAAGTATCACATACCTCTGCAAATTCAGGGAGGTTGGTGATATCCTTCATGGTGTTGTGTGCATGATGAGGCGGGTCAGGGAAATCCAAGAGGGTAGGAGTCTCATCTTCCGACAGGGCCCTACCTGTTACGAACTCTCTTTTTCATTTCTTTTATTCTCTTTTAGTACTTTAGACGCTCATTCCCTTTTAGGTATGTTAAGCGCCGTAAGCGCTTACACAAGCGTTTGTATTATTCTTTTATCTTTTCCTTTTCTTTTATTTATAAACATGCGACAGCCTTGCTGTTCCCATGCTATCATTAATTGTCGACGCGACTCTCTCGTGTCTGTCGAGGCATTGACAGATCTAGGCCGTCTACATACATTCTTTTATATTACCTCATTGTTTCATCGTTGTATACAGACAGCTTTACTTATGGATACGGGTGACTCCTATTGTATAGCCTCACAGTTACGGTGCGAGATAGTTCCCATGGGTTCATCTCCAGATATGTATATAAGACAGAATATTTTGTAGAATAGTCTCTATCTCTGATCTCGTCTATTCTCCTCGGTAGATAGACATCAATCAAGGATCACTTCTCTCTGACCTTTATCGCTTGACCATCTTCACCTGTGTGACGCCTGGATTCAGTATTGATCTATCGAGTCGCTGACAGAAGATCAGAGATCCTACCAACCCACTCGTCACACCCCCTAGTCTTCAACGCTTTGGTTGGACACTGGAACTCGCTGCGTCATAAATTCCTTCTCTACATCTTTTTACTCACAATCGCACCTACCTCTTCTTCCTTCATTATCCACTACCCCATTCCTATAGTTTGCCTGTACTCAGGGCCAGCGTATAGACAGCGATTATAGAATACATACCCACATCGAGACTTTGTGGTACGGCTCAACCCGTGCTGAGAGGAAAATACTCTCACTAGTGCGCCTGACTTCTACCAAGAAGTGTAAATCAGGACTAGTAACAAATAATCGAGTTTCTTCTTTGGAAGATTCGATAGTGGGGCGTTGGAAATATAAACGTCTGCACTAGCGATCCGAGAGACAACACTGCGCGAGGAGCGAGTGTAGACAGTCTTCTGGACGAGTACATAAATCGACGCAAACTCTCTATCCCTAAGCACCCCTCCCTCCTATCCTGGCTTTCGCGTCAAGACCTCAGGACTTCACACTTCCTGGATCGCGCGCTTCTCGATCCACTTCACCTTCACTGTCGGACTCAAACTCCGACTCAACCATCCATTTAGGATCTCCCACTCCCACTCCATCTTTTACTACCGAACTTGGCTCAGAAATGTCTGACCCAAATAACACCTCCATGCACGCCAATAATCCCGCCGATAATTCCGATACTCCCGATACTCCTTCATTCAGTTATTCCCGAAAAACAATCGTCAAAGAACCTGACGTATTCACAGGAGACACGTCCAAATTCAGAGGTTGGCTCCGTACACTCCTCGCCTATGTCCATGACCTGCGAAGGACACGACAGGTCAACGATGACGACGAAGCTATTAGTGTAGCCATCTCCTACATTCGAGGAGGCAGAGCTGATGATTGGGCAGAGGTGTACACCAGCGAACACCAAGATGCAGCCAGCGGTGAATGGAACGTGGATTTCACTGAGTTCCTAGTAGAGCTGAAGGGTAGCTTCTCTAATGTCTCTCAAAAGAAAGAAGCAATGGACAAGCTGAATCGCATTCAGCAAGGTCGGATGAAAGCCGACGACTTCTTCAAGGAGTTCGAACTCCTGTTGAAAGAGGCGGGGTATGACAAGAAGAGCGAGTACGTACTCCAGTTGGCAGAAAGAGCGGTCAACCCGAACATCATGAGCGACCTAGTCCGAACGAGGACTGAGGAGTTCAAAAGCTATGACGAGTTAAAGAAACTCGTCACGGGTAATGATTTAATCCGCCGCCGCTACGACGAACAGAAGCGCGGATATAACAACTCGAGCTGGAATTACAGCTCACAGGGACAAAGCCGTGGACAGGGATCCACGCAACAGGCCTACGGTAGGCAAGAGCCGAAGAAATGGGAAGGACCTCGAGCGGTAGGACCTTCTTCCCCAGTAATAGCAAGACGGGACGGGACCGGAACGACCTTTGGAGGCACCGGACGCCCCATGGACTTAGATCGAGCGAGGGCAAATGGCCTTTGCTTCAACTGTGGCGAAAGAGGCCACATTAGCAGGAATTGCCCGAAGAAGGGCAAAGCCGTGGTTCGTAGCGTAGAACTTACGGACTATAATAGTGAGAGAACGGACAACGTTAGCGAAGAAACTAGCGTAAATAGTGTAGACACGATACCAGGATTACCAGCAGGGATGGACATGAATTCGTTCACCGCTTGGGTGAACAGTATGGGTTTTGTAAGAGCTCCCCAGTAGATATAGGTCTGGTGGAGCACTCTAAATTAAATACTTCGGATATAGTAGATAGTGGACTGGATTTCACTATTAAATATGGTAATGTAGAGAAACACATACCTGCATTTACAAAAAAATCCGAAGTAGACAAAAACCCTATACGCTACGAACCCGGCACGGCTGAATGGACTGCTCAAAGACTCAAGGAAGAGGAACTTCCAAGAGCCGTTGGACTTTTAAGAGTTTGGATGCCTTCCTCGCGAATGAGAGAAGCTTCGGAGGAAACCGTCATGGAAATACGTGCACTAAATTGGAGAACGGCAGTTAAAGCTGTTAGGAGTCTCGCAAGCAAAAGAAGCTATGTTCGTGGAACACACGGAAAGAGCTTGAGACTACCAGTCATTGTCGAAACATTAGAGGACAACAGGCAAATAGTCACACAAGGACTAGTCGACAGTGGAGCCACGGGTTCATGCATAGATGCAAAATTTGTGGAAAGGCATAGGATTCCGACCAAAGATTTACCCATCCGAGTACCTGTTTACAATGCTGATGGTACACTCAACGAGAACGGCTCCATAACCAAGTATGTTGAAGTCCGTATGACCATTGGAGATCATTCAGAACGCGTTGAGTTCGGCGTTGTGAATCTAGGAGAACAACACATCTTCCTAGGACTAGACTGGTTACGATATCATAATCCAAGTATCGACTGGATCAAGTCAGAAGTCACTTTCGACCGATGTCCCTCCAAATGCGGTTATAATCCTCACTTCTGGACACCCGAAGACGTACAAACCCGAGCGCTCCTCCAAGACGGCGAAAGACTGTTCATATTTGACTGGGATCGATATGTACAGGAACAAGTAGATTCCAGAAAATGGACAAAGGAACAAGCCGAACAGAAGACGAAGGAGCATTTTGACACGTCTCGACCATACGTTAAGAAATATCCAGATGTGTTCAGTCAAAAGGAATTTGACCAGTTACCACAACGACGCCCCTGGGATCATGCAATCGAGTTAACGCCTGGTTCTAAACCACTAGATTGCAAGATCTATCCTTTGAACCCAAAGGAACAGGAAGCACTGGACACGTTTCTTGAAGAGAATATTCGAACTGGACGAATTCCGACCTTCGACGTCACCGATGGCCTCACCATTCTTCTTCGTCAAAAAGAAAGACGGTACCCTTAGACCAGTACAAGATTATCGCAAACTGAATGAGATGACGGTTAAAAACCGATACCCACTCCCTCTCATTCAGGAGTTGATTGATCACTTAAAAGGTGCAAAATTCTTCACGAAGATGGACGTCCGCTGGGGATTCAATAATATTCGAATCAAGGAAGGGGACGAATGGAAAGCCGCATTCAGGACCAATCGAGGACTATTCGAACCAACTGTTATGTTCTTTGGACTCACCAATTCTCCGGCAACGTTTCAGGCGTTCATGAACCATATCCTTCGGGACTTGGTCAATGAAGGTCACGTAATAGTTTACATGGATGACATTCTTGTCTTCACGGATGACTTGGAGAGTCACCGTGCCATTGTAAATAGAGTACTCGATGTCCTCCGCGAACATAAACTTTTCCTAAAACCTGAAAAGTGTTCCTTCGAAAAGACTCGTATAGAATACCTTGGCATTATCATCGAGAATGGAACTATACGTATGGACCCCAAGAAAGTACAAGCAGTACGCGAATGGTTGACACCCTTAAAGAAACACGATATTCTACAGTTTCTAGGATTCTGTAACTTCTTCAGGCGGTTCATCCGAGGATTCAGTAAAGTCGCAAAACCATTAACAAAACTAACTGGAAATTCGAAGTGGGAATGGACTGCAGTACAACAATTTGCATTCGAGGAACTCAAACGTCGGATTTGTGAAGAAGTCGTTCTTCTTATTCCCAGAAACCATGGAAAATTCCGACTCGAAGCTGATTCCTCTGACTTTGCGAATGGTGCTATTCTATCCCAGTTTGTTGATGGTAAATGGTGGCCTGTCGCATTCCGATCTCGTTCGCTCAACGAAGTAGAACGGAATTATGAGATCTATGACAAGGAACTTATGGCAATTATGGATTCTCTCGACGACTGGCGTCAATACCTCCTCGGTGCCGAAGAACAGATTGAAATATTTACAGATCATGCGAATCTACAATATTTCAAGAAACCCCAGAAACTTAATCGGCGACAAGCTCGATGGGTTCTTGAACTTGCAGAATATGATTTTAATCTTGTTCATAAACCAGGAAAATCTATGACGAAAGCCGATGCACTGTCAAGGATGACAGGTCTTGAGACGGGGGAAAAGGATAACGAGAACATTACTCTTCTGAAACCGGAACTTTTCATTCGCGCTCTAGGTATCTCCACACCAGAAGATGAATTTTTGTCAGAAATCCGTAGAAACAGAAACCACGTTGATAGACTTGTAAAAGACAATCTCGATGCCAAAAACCCAGAGTGGAAGGAATCTGACAGAATCATTGAGTGGAAAGGACGCGTTTACGTGCCAAAGAACAGTGTACTCCGATCCAAGATTTTAACCCGGTATCATGATTCACCACTTGCGGGACATCCCGGACAGTATAAAACAGCAGAACTTGTCACTCGTGATTACTGGTGGCCAGGAATCACTCGAGATGCCGGAAAATATGTCGAAGGTTGTGAAAAGTGTCAAGCAACAAAGTCTCATCGTACTAGACCTGTAGGACGTCTTCATCCTCACACAGTACCAACTGAACCCTGGCAAGTAATCGGCACTGACATGATCGGAGAGCTTCCTGAATCTGGAGGATACAACGCTATCGCGATCTTCATCGACCATTTTACAAAGCGACTGAGACTTGTTCCAACTCACACTACAGTTACTTCGGAAGGCATGGCAAAAATTTACCGCGATCATATCTTTGCGATTCATGGACTCCCGCGAAAGATAGTGCATGATCGAGGACCACAGTATCACTCACGGTTCATGAAGGAACTTTACCGGTTACTAGGCATAGAAGCGAACTTCACCACGGCATATCATCCACAGACAAACGGCCAATCTGAACGAACAAATCAAGAGATTGAACAGTATCTCCGTTTGTTTATTAATTATCAACAGAATAATTGGCACGAATGGTTACCGCTAGCAGAGTTCAACTATAACGATAAAGTTCACTCAGCAACAAAGGTTTCGCCCTTCTTCGCAGATAATGGAAGACATCCATACAAAGGCATGGCAACTCAAATGACTTCGGACAACCCCACGGCACAAGCCTTTGCGGATGGAATGAAGAAGATTCGCAAAGAAGTAGGATCAGCTTTAGAGAAGGCGAAGGAGGTTATGAAAGCGCAGTTCGATGGAAAGCGGAAGGAAGGGATAGAGTACAAAGTTGGTGATAAGGTTTGGCTCGAAGGAACCAACCTATCGATAGATCGTCCAATGAAGAAATTAGGCGACAAGAGATACGGACCGTTCACGGTTCAGCAGAAAGTAGGCGCCAGTTCCTATAAACTGGAAATCCCACGTACATGGAAACATGTACATAACGTCTTCAACGAAGTTCTTCTCACCCCGTATAAAGAACCTCGCTTTCCTACTCAACCACGAAATACTCGCCCACCACCTGTAGTTGTTGGCGGTGAAGAAGAATTCGAAGTAGAGGAAATTCTTGATTCAAAGAAAGCAGGCAGAGGCATTAAGTATAAAGTACAATGGAAGGGATACGGTTCTCACGAACAGACATGGGAACCACGGTCAAATCTTACTAATGTTGACCAGTTACTCAAAGAATTCCACGAAAAGAATCCAACGAAGCCAAAACCCGCAATACTTCGACGCATAGAAGTACCTATTTCCTTATTTCCGACAGAACTCTTCAGACCTATCACACCACTCGACACCGAACCTAATTCCGCTTCACTACCATCCGAAAATTTCCTCTTACGACAAGCACATCGTGGAACTCGTGCCCTAAGGAGAGGGTGATGTTACGAACTCTCTTTTTCATTTCTTTTATTCTCTTTTAGTACTTTAGACGCTCATTCCCTTTTAGGTATGTTAAGCGCCGTAAGCGCTTACACAAGCGTTTGTATTATTCTTTTATCTTTTCCTTTTCTTTTATTTATAAACATGCGACAGCCTTGCTGTTCCCATGCTATCATTAATTGTCGACGCGACTCTCTCGTGTCTGTCGAGGCATTGACAGATCTAGGCCGTCTACATACATTCTTTTATATTACCTCATTGTTTCATCGTTGTATACAGACAGCTTTACTTATGGATACGGGTGACTCCTATTGTATAGCCTCACAGTTACGGTGCGAGATAGTTCCCATGGGTTCATCTCCAGATATGTATATAAGACAGAATATTTTGTAGAATAGTCTCTATCTCTGATCTCGTCTATTCTCCTCGGTAGATAGACATCAATCAAGGATCACTTCTCTCTGACCTTTATCGCTTGACCATCTTCACCTGTGTGACGCCTGGATTCAGTATTGATCTATCGAGTCGCTGACACTACCCTTTCGGGTGTTACCTGTATTGTCTGAGCATAATGCGGCAAAATGTTCAGGACCAACAAGATCAATGGACTGTACCTTTATTTAGTACAGAGTTCGATGCAACAAGAAAAGTACTACTGACCTGAAAGATGAAATTCTTAACCCAGTTCGCATCGTGGTGCTCATCAGTACCTTCATACGAATGAAGAAAGTATGTTTTGCGATCTGCAGTGGTTGCATGGGCTGTGTATACTGAGTCTTGTCCACGAGTATCTCCACCATCAAAAGTCAACGTTAGATTGAATTCCTTCTTAAGAAGCTCGACAGTGGCTTTATGGACATGTGACGCTTCATTTGAAATGTGCCGCTCCTCGAAAGCATCAGATGGTGTTGCCTTCAGCTTGTTTTTTGTAGCTACCGCAATGAACTCACGCCATTCATCGGAATCCAAGATGTTTGGCACAATACCCTGGACACAGATTAACTTCATGATGCAGAAATCTAGCACAGTCTGCCATTCTTCCTTGCCAGCCTGAGTAAAGTCAAGGGAAACTGACCCGGACTTCAATGACAGTTGGGAGTCAGTGGATCTAGCGGCGGCTGTTTCTGAAGAAGCGGCAATGACTGACATTCGAGAACCTAAAGAAGATCCTGCCGAGCTACTGAATGCGAAATTGCGGTCCTCATCAGATAGATGTTTACAAGGAGTGGTGGCATGTTTAAGGACACAAGGTTTTGATGCGTTTCCTGACTGAAGCCAAGAGCACTGTTCTGCCACGCAGCCAAAGTAAGGATCACCCGTAATTTTGTGCTGATACTTTATGGCAAGTCGTTTAATGATGTCGGATTCTTTTCGTCCAGGTCCGGCCACTACTTTTCGGGATGAATTGACCAGACAGAGGTCATCAAACTTGCTTCCAAGTTTCCGCCGCTATTGAATTGCACGTTAGTTCTACAATTGCTGAGGTATACCTGACACATACCTTTCCCATAGGATCACTTGTATCCTCATCTCTGCTCTCATCCCTGTCACCTTTTCCTTTTGCATGCTTGCGTTTTAGTACTTGATTATCGACTGGAATGTCAGGAAGCTGATGTTTGTTAGAATCATTGCAGGTATTCTGACATACTACTCACCTCCTTCCCATGCTTTTTAATTGCTTTTTCACATCCAGTTGAAATATCCTCTACCCATTTCACAAGAACAGCATTCGGTTGACCAGAGCTGTCCTTATACTTCTTGAGATATCTCTCAAGAAGGTCCGCAACAGCACCAATTCTGTGTTTGCCACGCTCTTCTATAGGTATAATTCCATCACCTGTAGTCCATGTTTTCCAACCGAAAATGCTCTTGAACCCTTCATTGATTGTGCCCACTTCATCCTCAGTCTTTTGGAGGTGTGCGGCATCGGGGCGGAAAGTTTCAAATGGATATTTAGGAATCTCACCTCTCTGAGGTGTCGGGAGCGCTGAAGGAAGATTTTTAAGAAGGGTCCGGAGCCAGAGAAGCTTCTGGATAATTTTGGTGGGTAGGTTTTCGTCGCTGTCCATGATATCCAGTAAAAGAGATGAGCTGTAAATAAAAAGGTCAAATTCGGATAATTTGATGTTGATTTGATGCGCCGATGGCGAGTAGATACCAGTTTCATGCGCTCCGCAATTATTCACATTTATTAACATGGTCATTTGGAGGCTGGTGTTATTAACAGGTTATTAACATGTTAATAACCATGTTAATTAACATATGTTAGCAATATCTCAATTATTCACGCTACCCTAGCTCACACAGCTTGTATACATTCTATGCTATCTCTTCCTCGAAATTTGAAGGCATTCCACAATCAGATACCTTTTTGAAGTGATTCTGGCATGAATTCAGGAGCAAATCTAACGGAACTAAATGTCCCTTGCGCAATTCCTCTATATTACTGGGTTTTTAGTGGTGACTCCAACATATTGTAAGTCACACCTGAATGACCGTGCGAAGTGCAATTGAGACCAACAAAAAAGACGAAGGCAGTCACATCAGTCACGATTCGTGACTGATGCGCCCAATCGGTGGGACGGTCCGATGATCCATCGTCGGAATTACCCATTTCCAATACACCGGGCGTCGAACGGGCAAACAACGGTGAAGGAAACAAGAGATGGAAGCAAAAAGGGAACGGAAGCAAAAAGGGATGGTACGATGGACAGAACGCAGGGAAGACGCGATGTCTTTTGAGGGCTTGTGCTCAATAGGAAAGAGTGTGCGCAGCACGCAAAAAAATAGAAACGAAACGATGAAAAGGCTCGATAATATATATGTGTGTAACGCGCGCAGCACGCAAAAAAAATAGATAGGAATCAAGGGAATGACGAAAAACAAACAAAAACAAACTCACAAGGAAGATACACTACCAGGTTGCGAAGCCATGTTCTAGTACGATTCGATGAAAGGAACAAACTGTTGTGAGGCTTGTTACAACGCAGATGTAGAGTGAGAAATTCAAAGGGCAGTGCTGATTACGGCGCGTCTGGCAAACAGGCGTGTAGGTTTACGTTCACCGCGTACGTTATTGCTGCTGTAATTTATGCATCGTCTGTGTAATTTATGTATCGTCTGCATGAAAGCCAACAGATACTGTATTTCGTCTTTTCAATGAAATCTCAATGAAATCTCCCGGCCAAAAAAATCCAGAAGCTCTGGTTGAAGGTAAAAAAGACGATGAAACCTGAAGCGCCAGGAAGCGCTCATTTAACCACGGCCTTCCAAGCTCTCATTAGATCATTATTTCTGTCTGTGCACATCCATGTTGCGTTTTGCACAATACATACATATAAGTGAAATAGAATATTCTGCTTTACATGTTTACAACCAGTAAGTGTAGGAAAATGATTTGTACAGCAGTCACTCGGAATCTTCACTGCCTGAGTCAGTAAGCTCAATAACCTCTGAAGCTCGGTACTTTGAGCTACCTGAATACTCAGCTAAGTAAGTGTGTTATAGTGAATAAAAACACATACTTACTTGGTTCTCCAGCCTCAAATTTTGAGCTCGTTGCAACTGTCATGGGTGTTTTGGAGAAAAGGCGGGAACCTGTTCAATCGAGTGATCAACAATGAATTCTGGAGATCATAAGTTGTAATGCTCACTGAGTGAATGCTTCAGGTGGACGTTATTCATAGCATATGCAATTATGCTGCCAGGAACATTGAATCGTCTTCTTGCTGTTGAACTCACAGTTGCAAGGCCCAATAGTTGTATGAAGATGTTGGTACAAAAAGTGATGGAAACAGTATTGTGTATATTTTTCCCTTGCAAATCCAAAGGTTTTTGATTCAAAATGGTTGTTGAGTAGGTAGGGATGAAGCTTTTTCCTTTGCTGTCAATCTGAAGATTATCTTGAACCGGTTCGACCTGAGGTGCAAAGATCTCTGAATTATCGGGGTTGTAGGCCACAGAGTCCTATAAATGGGCTTAGATTGAAACAAGTACTGGTATGCCACTCACTGAGCAGAGCATTTGAATGATGACAGCAGGCCAAAGGTTTGCATGGAGTTTTTTGAAGGCAAGCTCTGGCTGCCAACCAAACTGTTTTTGGCAAAACATTGCAATCCCTTGCACATTTGGTAACCGTGGTGTGTATTTGGGAACGATCAATGAGATGGGTGGTGTTATAAAGGCTGCAAACACTTCCAAGTCATTAAGTGAAGGAAAATCTGAGTTGCGGAACTTTTGTGCCCGCGCAGAGCTACATGAACCGATTTTTCCATAGGCATTGAACTCGATTTCATGTGCCATATCGTTATTGAGTTTCTGAAAAGCTGCTGAGAGCTGTGGTAATGCTGTCAGGTATTGATGGTATGCATCAACCAGTGTGTCACCAAACCCGCATTGGGCAAGGCCGTAGGCAGTTTTTGAGCCAATTCCACTCACACCTTTTCTGATATCGCTCTGGAGAAGGAGAGCAATTAGAATAAATCCACTGTGTGAGATGCTTGTTCTTTCTTGAATGGTATTTGCATGATAAACGTCAATGATCAACTCTTTCTTGGATGCGCTATCATTTTACAAGCAAAAATTCAATACTATGTTCATTGAATTGAAAAGCTTGACTCACCCCAATGGAACTCGCAATATACATTGTGCACCAAAAGGAAATACGTCACTGTCTTTTGTGAGTACAGCATCAATAGCTCCAGTTCTGTTTAGCTCTGCAAGTTCAGCATCAGCATCCCCCTTAGCCTATGAATACATTAATTCATTTTGGTCCACTCCAAAGGTAATATGGGCTGTAGCATACTTACATTCAATGCATAGTAACCAAACAATTCAATCAAAGTTCTGGCATGCTTGTAATAATCAGGTTCTCGGTTGATAACTTGACGACCTCGTTTAATTGAAGGGCGTTCAAGACCATCGAAACAAAAGAGGCAAAGGACTCCAGCTTCAGAAAGCTGGCACAAAAATTGATAGAACTGAGTAAGGGTAGTGTCGGATGCATGTAACAGCTGTTTGCGCTGCTGTACACCCCTATTAGCAGCATGGAATGTATCAAGCATTACACTGTTGAGAAAATGCAATTTATTGTCTAAGGGTAGTTCTAGTTCATGAGTGGACTTGCCTGGCATCAACTCCAATGATAGGTGCATGAGAATTGTTGTACTTTTTGACAAATCTATGTTCAACATTAAAGTCACCCAATTTCTGTGTGAATGCTGTGTTGTGCATGAGCTAGGTATATAATCAGTGAGCTGGAATTTTGATATTAAGTTCCACATACTGCCCAAAGACCATCTATACCCATGTTCTCTTTTTTGCCTTCAAGGTTGCTGTTTTGGAGCGCAGAGACCAAGAAAGAATTAGGGGTAAAACAACTTTGGCAGTGCTTGCTTAACACATAGTCACATGCTCAGCATGCTGCTACTAGCCCTGTGTTCGTTGATCTTCTTTACAACTCTCAGCTCTGCTACATACCCTGCAAAGAGCAAGTGTTTCATTGGAAAGGTTGAAGGTGTGTGCTCTATATCTCGCTCTCTAAATTCAGTATCCCCTGGCCAGGTTGTTTGTTCACAGCTGTAAGCAAAGCCAATGCCCAGCCCCTCCACAGGCAAGGCTTGGCTAAGCTTACAGCTTTTTGAAACACGATTTGAAGCCTGTTGAGCCGTCTTGTTTCGCTATGTTGACTGCACGTTTGAACTGCAGATTCAACACGCATCCAGCTTGCTAAGTCACGCCATTGAACTGCACGCTTGAACTGCACGTTCGAACTGCAGCTTCAATGCGCATCCAGCTCGTTGAATCGCGCCATTGAACTGCACATTCGAACTGCAGCTTCAACGCGCATCCAGCTTGTTAAATCGCGCCGTCGAACTGCACGCTCGAACCTTGGCATTCAACCTCACTGGGATGTGACAGCCAGAAACATTTGGAGAACTCACTTTCACTCAGCATCCTCCGTCCAGTTCATCAAATTTCCTCCATGCTATATTGATTTCGTCACCGCGCTTCTTCTCACTCTCATAGGCGGCTTCCAGTGGCTGTAGCTCGTCTTCGACCAACATTTCCTTGATTCCACCTACAATAGTGAAGGGAAAGTTTGTGTTTGCGAGGATTCAGGGAGAAATATGTTTAGTACAAGGTATGTCTCGTCGTATTTGTCTTAGAAGAAATGGCTCCAACCATTACATCTAGTGTCTTCCCTGACACCAACTCAGTCGGCATTGACCACTGTCAATGTGAAAATCTTCCGTCATGAATTCATCACGATCTTTTGTTTTTTGGTGACGACAACCCTGCATCCCTCGGATATCCACTTCATCAAGAATATCGACGATCAGCTTGTGTATTACGAGGAGGAAAAGGGAACAGATTTCCTTGCGAGGAACGTTATGGAGCGCTTAAGACAACTCACGTTGCCAGTCTTCCCTCAACCGCCTCGTCGAGTAGTACGGCCGTCGAGTTGGAGATAGCCTATGGGAGTTTGTTTTTATGATTTGTCTAAAGAGGAATGTGGAGCTCATCAACAAATCCCAACCCACTTTGTTCTCAACATTGGCCTTCAAAATGGTGTACTCCTACGGACGGTGCTGGACCCCACCAATGGTCAGCTACTGACACTCGTACCCGGTACTTTGCTTCTTTCCTAATCTTTCCCCTTTAATTTTCTAACAATTTGGTAGTTCATTATTGCTGTTCCAGATACTCACGAGTTTGGTTCGAAAGTTTCGTGGGACGCGATTCGGGACCAGGTGTGTGATCTTCTCGTTACCCAACAGTTTCTCTGCTCACATTTCGTTCTTATGTCGTGGTGTTACTCGACCAGAGGAAGATCAAAGTCACATCGGTCAATTTCGTTCAATTCACTTGGCTGAACAAGCACGCGGACCGGGAGATCGAGGACGACGAGGACGAGGACGAGGACAACGATGCGGAAGAGGAGAACTTGAACTACGACGACGTCCCACGCATCCAGCCCGTCGAGTACGGAGATCGTCATGTCACTAACCCGACTATCTGGATCGGGGTCTTGCCTAACACTCTCACCGGCGGCGTTGCCCACGACTCCTCCAAGGACATCCGTGCCTTCCTCGACTCGCTCCACGTCGAGAACATCGACATTGCTTACCGTGAGTCGCTCTACAAGCCGTTGTCCGGTCACGGTCCAGCGCTTTTCTCCCCCGTCGAAGACGGTGACTCCCTCAAGGACGTCATCGACAATGTCTCTGTCGCCCTCAGTCTTCCTATTGCCGGTTGTAAAACGACGATGCAGGGTACTCTGGGCCCTTACTTCCGCGCTGGAGAAAAGCTTTATGCCATTACCGCCCGCCACAACGTCTTCACGCTCGACGGAGACAATGAAGAGTACCACTACCACGGTGCGTTATGACTCCTGCGACCTTGAGAAATCTAAGAGCTTCTCTGACTTTGTCCCTTGGCTAGATTCCGCGCCCAAGAAGGAGGTCATGGTCATGGGCGCACCCGCGTTCAAGATCTACCTGGCTTCCATCCAGGCCCTGATCAGCACGCATATTGACGCCGTCGCGAGTCTCGAGGAAAAGATTACGACTTTTAGAGGCCGGGTCCAGGTGGGAGTGGACGTCGTCGAGTCGCAGAGGAAGCTGGGCGAGTACGAGGCTGCGCTTGCCAACACCAGCATCAAGATCGATGATCTCATGAACTTCTTCGTCAATATCAAGAAGAATTGGAGCAAGGCCAAGGACCAAGTAATCGGATTCGTCCGCTGGGCTCCCTCCATTGGTGTCGGCGTCGCTCCTCATCGTTATACACGCGACCTCTGTGTCATCGAGCTCGACAAGAAGAAGTTTAGGTCTCTGATCGGAAACGTCGTAAGCCTTGGTGCGTCGATGGTCAATCTTCACTAAATGCCGCTGATTGAGCTGTCTCTCTCTCTCTCTCTCTCTTCCAGGTCCTGAGATGTCCGAGTCAAAGCTCAAGTCCCAGATCTTAGGAAGTAATTTCATACCTCCATTGTTCAGGCGGTATTTACTTCAACATCAACACCACTATCGCCGGTTTCCAGTCTCGAGTAGGGCATTTGTTCTTCCTCGTAAGCAGAATCTTACATGGTTCCTGATGACTAGGGAGCTAAAATCTCTCCCGTAGGGTGCACCGATAGTGTTCTCGTCTTTGAGTGCATTATACAACATCGTTGAAATTCGGCCGTTGTTTCTTCGTGAACAGTCTGCATATTACTACAGGTGTGTACACTGTTAGCTCGTAGTCTGTGCATTGCAATTCTGACGATCAGAATGATAGCCCGACTGCTTCGCTGTTATCGCGCTTCCTGTTCGACGTCGTTCCGCTGCGAATCGTACCCACCATCATTGTCTCAACTATGTATATTCTGTCCTATCTGTTCGTCGATTTACGCTAACACGGGTTCCAGAACTTACTGGATGGCAGGCCTTGCTCCAGACGCTGCACATTTCTTCAAGTTCCTTTTCATTCTTGTACTGTATACACTCGCACTGACATTATTTGTGAGTTTACTTGCTGGTTGTTAGCCATCATCAGTCCAACCCATTATCTTCATCACTTAGAACTACACCATCTCCGACTCCTGGTTTTCGACCCGGCTTAAGGTTTTTGTCGTTAGTTCCAAACGACGAACTAACTATTGTTGACAACCATGTCGCCAAAAGGAACTCGTTCAACGATACTCCACATATCCGCGCTCGTCCGGTAAACTTGCAAATTTCCACCTCATGGATGATACATCTCGACCTATTCCCACCCGGCGCAGTAGTATTTCCTACAAATCACCCTCGTCCACCGCCGCTAGTCTTTCAACCCCTGAGATGACCCCCACTTTTGCAGAGCGTCAATACAGCCATAGCAGTTTGGGAAGCACCGCCAGTGTCAGCAGTCTGAATGCCAACAGCGATGAGGATTTTCTCCAGTCAAATGGTTTTACGAGTCGTCATAGGCCCTTGAGCGTTAGCGAGCAGGATTTTTTGTTCAAGTCTCATAATGCACTGTTGCCTCGAATACAGCGAACATGCTCAAAGCGCTTGGCACCGGAACCCGCACTGCGACTTGGTCGATTCCTTGGAAAGTTCTACCGATGTGGACTTTGGATCTTTCGATAGTGACAATGGCTTTGGATATCCGCTCAAAGGTGTTGTGGAAGAGCATGAGGAGGATATCAGTATACATGACTCGCAGATTCCTGAGGATCACATTGAGGAAGATTACATGTCAGAGGAAGATAACGAATGGGCTGGATATGAAGATGAGGAAGAGGAAGATTTCACCTCTCAATCTTCTGTCTCCTCTTCGTCCTTTGGCTCCGTTCATGAAGCCCCCAAGCCTTATCGATGGCTCACCTCTTGATGGATGTCCCTATGCCTGCATCCCACTCTTCAACGCCCTGGCAGTAACACCCCTTCCTTGCTTACTCCTAGCTCTTGTTCACCGTCGTCATCTCCCGTTCCTTTTGCTCCCAGTAGCATGGAATCGTTTAAATTCCCTCGTACGCAAAATGCTGCAGTTCCTGTACATCGTTCCGTTGGGTCTTTATCCAAGATGTGGACGTTCCTTGCAATCTACTCACCGTCTCTCTAGATTCGACCCGAGCTATCTACTGTGGCTTAGCTTCACGCCTATACACGACGTTCATAGTCCTCTTCTCGACCTCGTCTACTGCACCATCGCTTCACATCATCTTGACAATAGGACGTGGGCTGAAGTTGCCCCTAGACTTCAGTTCTTCACCGCAGAGAACATCTCCAGAACGATCCTGCAATCCTAACACTCTGAAACCCTTGAGTCAATCCAATGTCTCCTCATTCTCTTCCTCTGGCCTCCCGTTTGCGGTGCAGATGAAGATTTTCGTGACGGTCGCCTCCTCATCGTATCAAAGCCCCAGTTAGACGCTGCGCCACATTATCTGGCTTCTGCCTTGCCATCTCAATCATACTCAACAGTCCCTTAATCCCAATATGCAGCTTTCCAGACGCCTCGTCACCCTTGGTCAAAGCAAAGCCGGCATCTTCCAACATTCGGATCGCCTTGTGCCTCTGTTGTGAAGAAGTGAAGGGCTCTACCTCCTGGAGTACAAATAACAAAGAAACAAGGTTGGAGATTGGTGGCGATAAACCTTACCTAATAATCGCGCTAAATTGTCTACGACGATAACACTTAATGGACTCTTGGAACTGTCCGCAAATATTTTATTGATGGCCTTCAGTTCTCTAGTTTTCCAAAGCTCATTCATGCCCATGCACGACCTCTTCTTTACAACACCGAATCCAGTCCGCCTTCTGGCTGAATTGTATCCATATCAGCTCATATCTAGTAAACAGGTTTGTGTTTCCAATCGAGAGACATAGATCCGTTCTTCTTAATCGTTGTTGAAGGCAGTAGAGCCGAATGCTCATCCTCAGTATACACTGCGTGAGGACCGTCTTGCAGGCACTACTCAATTATGGCGGGAATGGTATGAAGCTCGTGAGGTGGAAGAATGGGTACAGACCATAGCAGGGGTATTGGACCAAGGTTGGAATGACCAGGTGCGTGAAGTTATCTTCTCGACGATGGTGCTCTGAACGATAGATAGCACGTAGGGTAGTACAACACCGCCAATGTAATCAGTACAAATTCCCAACAGGCAACGTGGTCTTGACTGGTGGATGTTGAGAATTTGTAGACGGCCATGCTTGTCTGGTAATGAAATCTCCATATGCACCTTTAGATGTCCTGGACAGAGGAGGGCTTCGTCGATCATGTCCTTTCAGTTAGTCATACCGATGATGAGAATATGATTTAGTTGGTCGACACCATCCATCTTGGAAAGAAGCTGGTGTCAGTAGTCCTGGAGTGGGGATATACAATAGCCTCTGCAGAAAAGTATGGTTGTTTTATCAGGAGATGCACAATATAAATGGACATGAGCTGTGCAGCTTATGTATGTTGCGTTCATCATAATTATAGGGGCTCGAAAGTTGATATCACTTCACTTCGGACTATGACATTCAATATCTCAACTGACAAAGCTTATACTGGGCTGCTCAAAGCTATTACCGAGGACCAACAAGTCAATGCAGCTGATATTCTGGACAATTTAGAAGAAAATCAAGACAACATTGACTTGGATCTGAACCATAACCAGACTCGTTCATTTGACCTGTTGGGCCTAAAGGAAGCAGTCAAGGAGGTCTCTAAAGGTGTTTCTGAAAAGACTTCTCAAGAGTATTTCTGACATGTATAGGAAAGTGTTAGACACAGCCTAACTTCTGACAATCCAATTTTATGAAGGTTGATGAAGCAATGCAAAACATTTCTCTTGCAACGCCAGATGATAGCTGAAGGAAGCCCTTTTTTCTGCACAACACCTCATCCTCAAGCTGCTGTTTATCTTGTTGCATGGATAATGCATTCGTAAGGCTTGATTTTTCTTACTAGAATTCAGCTTAAATAGATTGTCTAGATGTGATTCAATAAACCTCAATGGTAGTCCCATCAACACCAATGTGGAGCAGTCAACATACACACATGCCCAGAAGATGCGGGCAGCTGCAACGTTTGGATTTGGGCGCATTCATAGCTTAGGCATGCAAGCCTGGCATCAGAGTGAGATTTCTGGACAAATGCTTGGTAACCCCTCTGTTTCCGAAACTGTATCCAGTTACATGCTCAGTCTCCGCCGGAGAAAAGCGAGTTTTATCTATATATATATCAGTTTTATCTCTGATCATATTCTACAGACACATGCAGGGGAGACATCAACCAGTGCTCGAGCAGTTACTTCTGTATGAAACTTGCTATATCTCTGTTTTCTTTGGCAGAGTAGAGTTAATACTCATTTAGGAACTACTCGCAGAGCTTCATCATTTCAACAACCAGCCTGAATTCCGAGAGCCTCATGTTCATTGGTCCTCTTCTCGACAAGCTCCTAAAGGACAGTTGGGTCCCCGTGCACGTACAATGCTAAACCTTGGCTATAATCTTGCCTTCTGTGGATTACTCCGAGTTGATGAATTACTCAAGATTCAGATGCAAGACATAACAATTTCTGATATTGCCAAGACTGGAAAAACCAAGCTCATTCTTCGACTACCATTTCGGAAAACTAGTCAGTTTGGAGGTAAGTTTTCGAGTGTTTACTGGCTGCAAAAAAAGCCGATACCTAGCCATACAGATATCAAGCCTTTTGTCTGGTATGAAATGCCAGAACAATACCAACATAAGATAGGGCTCATGGACGATGTGCGCACCTACGTCATTGTGACCCGACTGTGACCAATCACGTGGAGCGTGTGAAAACGCGGTACATAGCCACTAATTAGTTTTTTCATTTCCTTCCTCTCACTCTCAATCTCAACCATCACATGCCATATCATTACGGTGCCAGCTCGTCAGACGTGGAATGGTGGCCAGATAGTGCCGAAGACGGAAATCAAGGAGATGAAGATAAAATTGAGGAGCCTAAAAGTCAGTCTTCAAGTCCTTCTTCCAACGATGGATGGGATTATAATGTAAGGTATGTCGCGATTTCATTAAGAATGTGTTTACTCTCTTACTACATAAATATAGTGCAAAGGGAATGTATACGAAGCAGGCTCTGGAATCCTCCTTGACATTGTTGAGGGATATTGCCGCTACTAGCACAAAGGATTGGCATGAAGCAGGTGCGTTGCTTGCACCTATATCTTATGAATATCATCTAATTTTTTCCTTTACAGTTGAATCATTTGGTCCTCCCGAAGATGAAGCATTACGCCAAATGGTGACACGCGAGGAAATGGAACAACTGCTTCATCGTGGTAAATTTCTTGATGAAATCCGCCGTCAAGTCATCAATGCCCTCCATGAACGCGACATGGCTGTACAAAAGGCAACTTCACTTGAACGAGAGGTTAGACTCCTTCGTCAGGATATGATTAGGCTGGGGGAAGATCTCTATTCGAGTCCGTGTGGTTCAAACTTTGTGCGTGATGTTCGAAGGGTTGCAACTGGGTTGATTCAGGTTGGGAGGGATGGTTCGGAAGGTAGGGAGCATAGAGAGCGACGAAAACTTCGTCTCGAACCTTACCCTCAACGCCGAATCTATGATGTTACACACAAGGAAGATATATAAATGTTTATTGTGTTTTTTGAGTTATTAACATATTATCCAATTCCATATCCTTCAGCAATGACTCTGGAAGCACTCGATGACTGTGATATTTCTTCCCTGCTCAAGCTGCCTGTTTACCAGTAAGACCTTGATGGTATGCATCCATAAAACGTCTAGAACGTCGCGCAAACCTGTAAAAAGACTAACAGTTAGTCCAAATAAATACTGTTTAAGCAGAAATCATACCGTCGCATTGTAATCAGCTCAATCGCATCAAGAGATGCAAGCATGTTACGTTGGAGATCTTCTTCTTTTGATGAAGTTGGCATAAGGCGATAGTTTCGTTTAGCAGATCCCCAGCACTGCTCGATAAAATTGAGCTCGCAGTGGAACTTAGGAAGGAACAGAACCTCGAAGCCTTTCTCTTTGCACAAGAGTTCAAGCAAGGACAGTCCAGCTGCAAAGTCAGGCTCATTGAATAAGAGACGTCGACAACAGCATTTTCCCTCCAGAAGTGGGTCACATTTGAACTTTGGACATTCAGACCGCAGAGCATGTGCATTCATATGGCCCCGCTCCGAGAGAATCTGAGCCATACCTTTGAAAATGCCAGCACGAGAATGTCCTGCAGGGAAGTAAAATTCCTGAGCAGTGCCGTCTGCAAATTTACCGTTGGTCATTCGAATCTTGGTCTTCTTTGGCTTTCCTTTCTCATCATAGACAGTGGAGCCATCCGGAGCTTTCAGAGTTACCTCAACACCCCAGTTTGTACCCTCCTTTGGTGTGAACTTTGGCATTTTACGAGCAGAGAGAGCATCCTCCGCTCACTTCAGATGAGTGGTGGCATTGTCAAAAACAAAGACATGGTCTTCATCCGGATAATCCTTTGAAAGAATCTCCATGGCTTTACGAGTCTGAGCCAAAATGTCATCGTTGTCAAAATAACCATCGCGATTTTTTCCAGGACGGAAAATAACACGAGCTAATTCTTTCCCATCCTTTGAACAGAGCCAGCCATAGTCTGCTGAAACAAAGTCCGCAACCATAAGAGAAATACCTTCCCCTTTAGCATAAGGTTCTGGTGAAACTCCATCTGCAACCCACTGTGCCTTTCGGCGGTCATGAGCATAAAAAATAGACTCGTCATGGAACCAGACAACAGTTCGACGCCCTTGTTGAATGATTTCCTTGACGAGTTCCTCCACGTTATCAGCTGTCCAAGACCGCATCTTTCCCTCTATCCGATACCATGCTGGAAGAAAAACCTCCTGACGATAATGAACAACATCAGCACGTTCATGGCCATCAACATACTGCCCGATGTGATTACGGACCCAACGAAATTTCAGTGCCTTCATCCAGCGCTTGGCTGTAGAGATCAAAATTGTATCCTCAAGCCCGTACTTCCCCTTAACATCATCTCGATTCAAGAACGAGACAATATCATGGGCCTGGACATACTTTCCCACTGAGAGAAGGTGCTGCATGACCTCGTCCTTCAAGTCAGGGTGAGTCTCTAGAAGAGATTTGGCCCAGGATCCGAATGGGTTTACAGGAATTTTGCGTTTCTCAATGTACTCTCAGGCGCGTTTCCGAAGAGTACGAGAGTGACCATTGCGCGAATAAGCTTTGGGGCCTGCAGATGCCAAAACGGGAAGGGATTTAGCATTGCGAGTGTGGATTTTAGATGTCGGAGTAGAAACTTGTGTGTGATTCTTCCTGAGCGCGATGGAAGCCTGTATAGAAGACTGCTGCCATTCTCGATAAGTTGACGACTCCGGTGTTGTGTACAGGTTGAGCATGTGCTCAACTTCTTCAAGGTGACTTTTACTCCAACCGTTGATTTCTGGGTTTTTCATGCGTTTCCGTGATCCACTCATGGCAGGGCGCAAGACTGTTTGCAGATGATGAAGTGCTTCAAGTGCCATAACACCTGTTGGAGGTTTTCGAGACGCCCATGAGGATGAGTGACCAGACTTGTCAAACTCCAGAATCGATGAGTCTTCTGAAGATATTGATGAAATTGATGCTGCATCCGATGTGTCTTCATGAGGCACCGGGGCTTCACCATCCAGAAAAGCTGGATCTGTAAACATCTCGGGCTCAGAGTCGCGTGGTGTTCCATTTTCGGCTTCATCTAAGTTCACGGAAGGTTCACGCGAATCTATTGAAAAGTTGACATGAGAGTGATTATTGACAGATTTCGATGGAGAACCCGGGTGCGGGGAATGAAAGGGTGAAAGAATGGCACTGAATACAGGGCTTAGAGCACGGAATATGGGTGATTTTTGACGAGAGGGAGTGTTAGAAACCAAAGAATTTCCAAAGATGTATGATTGGGCGCGTCTAGGTGTGTTTCTCGCCGGAGACGCGTCAGAGTTGGGACCTGAGTGAGAAGGACTCTCAGGATTGTCATTCTAGGTTCCAATTCAGTCGCGAAGTCGCGTCAATAAGTGATGCAGATAACTTAATAGAAGATTAATGTGTACTTCATTCAAATCTTTCCCCTTTTCCTCAGCCCAGTTATAGCCCAGCTTACGTGCAGCAGTACGCGCCGTGGTTCCGATAGCCCACTTTTTTCCACCCTTATTAAAGTTCTCTATCCTTCCTTTGCGCTTTTTAGGCATTTTGACGCGGTACAAGGCGCGTCAAGTCGAGATGATGGTGTTTTTTGGTGCTATACGGCTAATGCCACGGAGAAAACTGGATCAATGAAAAATCGGCTTGCATACGATTATTCTAAATTATATTTTACACAAATCTATGCAAGCAGAATTTCCAGTTGTGAGCCAAAATCAGTGTCATTAAGATTTTGCTGAAAGTAACGCATTTGTCACTCTTGGGCACGTGATGTGCGCACATCGTCCATGAGCCCTATCTTATATGTGTTGTATGAGCCTTTGCTTGGTGGATCCTCATTTCAGAGTTGAAAGAAGGATACTTGTTCTGAAAAATACATGCCAATGACCGTCTTGCTGAAGAAAATGAGCCAATGGTAAATCATTCTACTATTTTCTTCATGGCGCTAACCATTTAATGCCTTCAGACATCTGAACAGTTCCTCGAAATGTTCCGAAACAATCTTCTTGATATTGGGGTTGACTTTGTCCCCTATGGTACCCACTCATTTCGACGTGGTGGTTGCCAATGGCTTTCAGTAGAACGCTGATGGCCTCTTCGTCAGATTTGTGAATGGGGGGGATGGAGCCAAGAATTCACACATCTGACCATTGTGAAATATCTTATATCATGGAATGATAATCCGCATGTTGATAGAGATGATTTTTTTAACATGCATCGAGCACCTGCAGTTGTTTGTCCTGTTTGTAACCGTTCATGTCATTGTACTTAATTATTGTTAGACACCCATTGGTTTGATTATAGACTAGATGTATATGCAATATATCAATTAAATGGTTCTTATATGTGGCTAAAAGATAGGTTCAAGTAGAATTGTTTGATAGTGTGAGATAACGTCGAGCAATAGCTGACTTATCAGAAAGTACTTTGCCCCGATTATTCACAAACACTTGAGAGAAGCGTTCACCATATTCTGCATTTGCTATATCCACAAGCTTCTGCTCCTGTTCACTCCGAAGATAGCGCAACCTGTCGGTGATAGCTTTCCAGTGAAAGCGCTGACCATTGCTAAATGAAAACTCCTCCCAGAAATTGTCAGGGGTACTAGAGCAATAGCGCTCTATGACATACTGGACAAAAAGATTAGTAGAGAACATGCCAAAAGAACTACGCGCACCTTCCACTCCGTCCAGAGCTTCTTTAACCATGACCAAGCAGAGTATTTCTTGCCACTAAAAACCTCCTGCCAGTAGCGAACAGCGATAGCTGTACCGTTAATCTCAAGAAGGTTCTTACCACAATCAACAGGGTCCCAATTAATACAGTCGTCATCCCATATGTGGTCCAAACGAGGGATGTTTGTCGCAAAGGAAATTTGACGGGGCTCCCGGACATCACTGTATCTATACTTAATGACCTGGCCACATCCAATAGTAAGCTTATAAACCATTCCATTCATTGGTGTATCGTTTGTCGGTATAGCATTTGTCAGTGTAGCATTTGTTGGTGTAGTGTTTGTTGGTATAGCATTTGTCAGTGTGGTTTCCGTCAGTATAGCATTTGTTGGTGTCATGTTTATTGGCGTCGCATTCACCAAAGTTGCATCAACAGCATCAGGGTGAGCAGTAGGGGTATCTGCAGGTGAAATACAGAGATCGGTCAAGCCTCATTACAAGGTATGGGGAAGCTTACCATGAACAGTTAATCCACCACAAAATGGAGTCAAAGCAGTCACCTGCACTTGAGTATCTACAGGTAGACGTTGTGTTTGCGGAAGGGTGAGCATCTGGATTGTAGCAGTAAGGCTGGCGATTTGGTTTGACATCGACTGCATGTAATCTGCTACCATGGTCTGCTCAAAAAGAATGAGGCTCAGGAGCAGCTAAGAACAAAGGTCACATACAGCACTGGTTGCCTTTTCCTTGGCCCTTTCCACCTCCTTAAGGTCTTGTCTGCGTTGAAGCTCCTCCCGGGTGATATATGGATGTGTATCGCAGAATCTCTTTGCCTAGCCAAGAGGTCAACGTTCCTTTAAGAAAAAGAGAACTCGGAACACAGAGACTCACCCAATGATAGAGTGCATTCTTCTCTTCCAGGGTGCGCATGTCCTTGGACCGTTCTGTATCATAGAGTTGGACACCGAGTGGAGTATTTGGAGGAAGACCCATGAGCCCGTTCCTTCGCACTGTCAAAGGCTTCAGCTTTTTGACTTGATGAGCTGACGACAGCGAGATGCTGCTGATTTCTGGCTTGCGTTTGACGATACCACCATTGCGAACACCACGATGAGCACGATGAGCATTGGGAACAAGGCTAGAAGGAAGTCGAATGAGCAAAAGAAGAGAGACGTGCATGGATTCAACGACGTACCCTTGCCAACGTATCTTATTCTCACTAAACCCAGCAAGTCTCTTCTTCAGCTCATCTTTTTTCCCTACACTTCCCAGCGAGTACTGTTTGCACAGTTCAACAAGCTTGGGACGTTTTGAACCAGTGCTGTGCGTTAAAAACAGGACATGAGGCATGGAAAAGATGAAACACAAAAGGTTTACTCACATATCCCTGTATATAGCATGAAAGACACCGGCCTCAATCTTTCCAGGAAGCACGAGTGAGTTTTCAGGCTGAGGTTCTGCAGGATAAATGATTGTGAAAGGGTGTCCATTGGATTCAACAGTCTCCATGGGACATGACAACGACGAGATAGGCAGAGAGTCATGACTCATTACCTCAACATCCATAGCCCAAGCATCTGGCATGTATGGATTGAAAGGAGTGAAAGCGCAACTACTTGCAAGTCTAAAACGCTGTTGAAAACCGCAAGAGAATCCGAGTCGAGGTCGTTGAGAGCAGAAACGATGAGTGAGGGAAAGGTACCGGCGGCGGCGGTCGCGCCATTGTTGTTGTTGTTGATGATCTCGATCGCGCTGTGAGGGGAGGTATTAGATACAGAGGAATGTACGGGGGAGCGACCGGCGAATTGACGGTGAGAACAGAATGGGTGTGATTAAATAAGATGACGTATTGATTTGAGAAACACGATGCATGATATGCATCGTCCTGTCCACTTAATTCCCAACCGGGCCTGAGCCCCAGTCAAAACTTTGTCTGGGTAAATCTGGGAACATCAGAAAATCTGAGAATTCCCAAAACTCTGCCAAGACGCTCCGGATTTTGCACCACATATCTGGATATATCGGGGTATAATTGGCTGATTTCGAAACCATAAACACAGTACACAGAATTATGCAGGACCATCTGGGACCCTCGGTAAGTTACGATCCTGTTCTTCCTTCTCGCATCTAGTTCTACCCTCTATTCTCTCCGTCCTATTCATCCTCTTCATCCTCTCTGTCCTCCCTTGCAAACGCAATTCTCATTTACAAAACTGCAGTTCCCTCGTTCTCCTTTTCGGGTAGTCGCTTCTTAGCACGCTCACTCTTAAGTGCATTTGCCTTTCGATTCTATTCCTAGGACAATTATGTTACATCATTGAACGAGAAAATGAGATAAGACTCACATTGTGCTTGTCTTTGGACAAACTTTGCCAAACCTCCGTGAACTCGTGCAAAGTTGGTTGGTTTGTTTTGAGATATTCAGCAGCGAATATGTTTCTGGAATTATCAGCTACATTGTGAGAAATGAAACAAAAGAAATAAGCTCACCGTCCTGTCAGAGCGGCACCTTGGGGAAGAACCATCGGCTTGTCTTTCGAAATCTTTGTGCTCTTGGACTTCGTCACTGCTACCGCTTTGGGAATCAACGTACTTGTGAACTCCAGCTCTGTCGGAGTCGGTACAGTACGAGCAATAGCAATGGAAGTACTAAACACAGTATATGTGGGCTCAACGCAACAGTGGTCAAAAAAGCTTACAGCGGATCGACCTATAGGTGAAAATGAGAGTAGAAATCAGAGAAAACCTAGATTTGGTATACCGATATACTCACCTGGCGACTTGAGGAAGTGGACAGAGATGGTATGAAAGAATCTGTAGACTGACGCGATGTTAATGAAGAGCGAAGGCAATGAGGTGAATGGTCTTACTGTGCTCGAAGTAGCTGGGCATGAGCTGGGATGTGCCAAAGATGAACTGGGCTGAGGATTGGGTATACTGAGAGAAGGAGTACTAGGAGAAGAAGAATTTGCGGTCGGGGCTGACATTTCCGAAGCTGATGCAGGTGTATTAAGTAAACATGAATCTGAGTTTGACGTGGGCGTACTGAGCGAACTGAGCAAAGACAAATTTGGAGCGGGGATATTGAGAACATTTGAATCTGGATTTGGAGTAGTTGTAGTGAGCAAGAGCGAGTCTGAATTCAAGGCAGGTAAATTGGGTGAATGTGAATTTGAATGTGAGACAGGTGTACTGAGCGAACCATCTGAATTTGAGACAGGTGTATTGAGCGAACCTGGATCTGAGTTTAAGCCAAGTAAATCAAGCGAATGAGAATCTGAATCTGGGGCAGGGGTATCAAGTGAATGTGGATTTGAGGCAGGCGTGTCAAGCAAATGCAAACTCGAGGCAGGTGTATTGAGCAAACATGGATTTGAGGCAGGTGCTTCCAGCGAAGAAAGAATTTTCTTTGAGCGAATTTTTGATACCTTTTGCTTTTTGTGAGGCCGTTCAGAAGGCGATTGTTTGGTGATGGAGCTACGGGCTGTCACACCGGTTAGGATAAAGATATAGAGTGGCAAAACAATGCACATTCAATTGCAGGATCGCGCTCCAATAGGTCTTTCTCTCGTAAGTCCTTTGACCAGTCTGGAAACTTGACAATGGCCAACTGCTTTGCCTTCCATTTTCCGTCGTTGCAGTAACGAAATTCTTCGAAATCTTGAGCCATTTTAGAATAGAAATACTCGGCGACGTGACTTGGATGTTTTGTCCAGGTTTCGGCATCAAGATACAGGCTATAGAACATTGTCCAGATCCCTCTTGCGGCGGCCGTCATTTGCCTCAACCGTGACACATCATCGGAAGTGTATTCTCCACTCTCCAGCTGCAAGAATGCAAGGCTATGAAAAGATCTTCCAATGCTCTTCTTGCCATCCTTGTATTCGGTCCAGTCACGAAGAGTGAAAAACTTGATATTGGGACAGTCGTCTGGGTTTACCATTTCGTGCTGATACTCTAGCTTCGGTAAACTGTGAAAGATGGATAAGCCAGATGAAGGGAAGGACGAATTTGATACTGTTGAAGCCGACACATGTGCAAGAGGGACAGTGTACTGCTTTAAAAGCTGTTCAAGAGTTGTGATATGATGTCTGAGAACGCAATCAAACATTGAACAAAAAAGGCATAAAACGGTTTTACCTGGAGGCTGTGAGGTCAGCTTTAAGCTGCATATTTTCCATTGTCAATTGGTGATACGCTGGATTACCGGACCTAGACAGATCGAAAGCTGTCACAGTCTGTAAAAAGTCAAGCCTGCTTGTTGAATGGCTCGAAGGAGATATTTGAGGCATAAATTGGTCACCACACTATGAGTTGAGAGTATTCAAGGAGTTAGAATTGAGGCGACTGTTGGAAAAGAGCAGAAACTCACGAAATTCAATTGGGGGGTCCTTGGTGCATTTAACCATGGCAAAGCACCCATAGGTCTCCGTTGTAGCACTGGAGATCCAAAGAAAGATAATTCCGGCATATCTTCTTCGCCATTATCTGCAGAGTCGGGAGCTTGTGGACTGGAAGAAAAATGAGACATGACTGTAACGAGCAGAGTTTAAGCAATGTGTTTGGCATTGTTTGAGACACTTCAAGCATGGCCGTGTCGTTGCACTAACTTGCCTGACACATAAACCCAACTTTTGAAGGTAATATAAGCTGTATAAATAATGTATTTAGATTGTATTAATGTTATAAATGACAACTATACTGCTGCCATATCCTCTTCGTGTCCAGTCAGTATAGGTTCATCGATTCCAGGCTTTTGAACTACAAACCATTGGCCCTCTGGCTCATCTGGAAGAGCTGGTAAAGGTTGCATTGAGACAACTGACCGAATATCTTTGATACGCACAATGTGCAAATTATCAGCACCAAGATACTTGCATGCCCATAATGCATCATATGAGTCGCGCAGCAGGACAGGATCAGGACGGCTATATAGAGACACCATTGCATATCCAATCAGACCACTGTCGCTATGGTCAGACTCTGGATCATCTCCTTCGTGACTCCTGCCATCATTGATAAAGTAGTACCAGACTTCACCATATTCTTTCTCGCCACTGTACCAAAGCTAAACATAATTTATTTTAGCAAAACTAGCTTGATATAAACATAGATTGAACCCTACCTGTACGTTTCGAGTATGTCTTGGCTTTCGCTTCCTGAACAGGTCAACTTCACAAAAACGGGAACGAGCAATTTGGCCATTGGGGAGGCGAAGTCGACCCCATTGACAAACGGGATTGTTACCAAATTGACCCTGAAGTAAAAATTGTTCCCGGCCAGTTCCCCAGTGTAGCTTGCTACTATGTGGTCGCAAAACTACTAGTCCTTCACCCATATCTTTTGCACCTTGCGGTAATTTATATCCAGCATCATCTGTATCAATCTCGGGATAAATACTTTTTAGAGCATTTACCTGGGCACGGCGAAGAGCTCTTTGAGCAAGATTAGCATATGGATTGGATGGCTGCTTGACTTCCTGTCCAAGATCTCCGATTGTGCGTTCCATAGCAAACTGGGTACAGTAAGCACCTGGTCCCAAGCGTACAACTTCCCTGCATGCATGTGCAGAAACAGTATGAATACAGGGTCAGCAAAAGTGGAGTCGATCTTCCCGTCGCTGATAGTACAGTTCTTCAAACTCTTCAGCAAACTGCACAAGAAGTTCATGCACTCTTACAAGCTGCTCCGATGGTATACCCCATTGCACAAGTACACGTACACCAGTAGTCAATTTGCAGAAGTTTTGCCAGTGCTCTTTAGGGAGTATAGACCGAAAGAGTCCAGGTCCAAGTCCAAAGACATAGAGATAGTACTCTGTTGCTTTGTACCCACTCAAAGCTTCTTGGCAGGGTTGCGAGGTGGACGGTGGAACGAGCTGGGAAAATATTGCGTCGCATTGGCTACATCCTCTCCGTGCTCCTCCCATGTCTTGCCAACAAGCTTTACCCATTCCCAGGTTGCCTTATCATTGGTCGGCTCACATTTTAATGTGCCACGCCATAGACAAAGCAAGAGGTCCTCAAGGTTCAGACAGAGTAAGTGCATCAAATCAAGTCCGAAGCATGATGGAACGGTGAGAGAGAGGTGGGATCAAGTCCACTGAGTATACTGGGCTTCGAAATACCAGTAGTCTTGCGATTTTGGGCATACTGTGTGGAGTTTTCAGAGGCTCGTACTTTCGCAAGATTTTCCTCGTACTGAGTCTGTGTCTGTGGATGGAGATTTGCAATATCTGTATCCGGGTGCTGATTATCTGGAACCGAGACATTAAGAGGTCGAGCGTGAGCAGAAAAGTAATGACCACTGTTCGGTTTGTGTCGACCTTTCATTTACATCCTAGGCGGCAGCCCTGCGCTCCATGATGCCCAACACGGCCATCTAGCTCGATAAGTCCAACTGCATCTGCAAGTGCCAACAGAAAAATCACGCGCTGATAGACAACTTGATTTTTTGCAGCATCCCACACACGCATTCCTCGGCCATCATTCTCTCGCTGTAGCGCAGAAACATGATAGAGGCACGGAAAAAAAAAAGAGTCGGTATGCTTGGGCTTATTAGGGCCAGGGATGGTGAAGTTTGGGAGAATTTTTTCTTTTTGAATCGACCGCTAGGAGCATAATCCTGGTTTATCCAGATACCAATCCAGCAGTCGGATTGCTTGTTCTGATAAAGCTGAGCACCATCCAGGGATATCGATATAGCAGTGTCATCTTCTGTTAGTTGAAGCTTGGTAGCGAGATCGCGCACATCCTGTCCGCACCAGATATCATCATATATCATCTCTTCCTCACCGCGATTATACCTGTCAATCATCTCGTAAACTTCTCTAAGTTTTTTATCGCGATATTTCCTCTCATTGGCACCATCAGTTGAGCGACAAATAGCCGCAAGCTGGGGGCCAAGAAGAATAGTGCTGAACTGCTGACGAGAAACTTTTTCACCTGTTCGCCGAAGCACATCTTGGTCATAACGAGGTTCATTGCAATAACGGCACTCTTCTAGCTCTGCGAAAGGGCCAGTGTAAGCGTGGCATGAGTTGATGCACATATCATGTGCAACGGCAACAACACCAGTGAGATCAGCAATTAAATTCTTCACTTCATGGTAGGAAAGGACCTCGGATTCAGGAAAACAGCGGATGATTGCATTGCGTACATTGTTGTAAGTGGCTTCAGAAGCATGGGTAATAGAAAGAAACACATCAATAGACAAACGAGTGTAAGGAGATAAAGCTTCTGGAGGATGTTCAAGAGGATGTGAAGCCGATCAAGTATATTCTCTTCCAGACCAGCATTGTCAAGAGTAGCGTTCTTGAGGAGACGTATGAAATCATCTGCGACACGGATATCGTCGATTGTAGATGCGGAAGTCTGATCGTTATCCTGATCCCCTTGACTATCTCCACCATCGATGCCTTGTCCATCTCCAACAGCCTGTTCGCCTCGACGCAGATTCTCGAGCATCATAGCCGCAATCCGAGCGGCGGCATCAGCATCTGCTCCTTGATCTTCTTCATGCCTTTGGTGCACTCTTTGCTCGTCCCCACCTTGATCGTTATCTGGCGGTAGAGAATTTCGATGAGACCGACCACCATGTCCGAAATGGTTTTCTCGTTGTGAATCATCCATCTCTGGAGGAGACGGAGGCCCGGGAGGAGGGACAGGTGACTCTACACGCTTTCGTTTGACTTTTGGTAAATATACAGGTGGAGACTGTGCACGTCTTTGAGACCCGGAAGCCTGAATAAGATAAATAAGATACACACTGGGAACTCAATAAAAAGATCTCAGCCTACCGTAGATTCAGAAACCACTGCAGTAGGAGAAGGAAGCCTCTGGCGCTGCTGTGATTCTTCTTCTACTTTCCTGCGATCTGCTTCTGTGTGTCGCTGAATAGTCCAGCGAGAAACCGGCTCCAAAAGTCCTCGACATTTAGAGCAGAAACATTGCTTGTTCATTTCAAATAAATCAAATTCGCTACTTGTAACCTCAACTAGTGGATTTCGTTAATTTTGAGGACGAGACCGAGATGGCAAGGACGAAAAGTGCAAGTTTTCGGCTACCGGATCGGATTTTTTTCTCAGACAACTAATTGGGCCGATCTGCCCTAATTTCTCACTGAGAAATAACCAGACAGGGTTTTGACTGACGAATGCGCCGTTGAACGCTCTCTTGTGGAGACGCGTTGGCTCAAACGTTGAGCAGAGCCCTGGCCTATAGAGTGGCTCAGGTGTTTCTCAACGTTCGAGTGACGAACGCGCCGTTTAACACGTCTCTCGTTGAGGCGCGTTGGCTCGAACGTTGATCAGAGCCCTGGCCTATAGAATGGCTCGGGTTTTTCTCAACGTTCAAGCCAACGCGCCTCAAAACGAGACGTGTTGACTCGTTTGTTGAGCGTGACCCTGGCCTGTGGAGTGGCTCGGGGTTTGCTCAACGCTCGAGCTGCGATCTTCTCAAGAAATATAAGTTGAAAATTATTTGCTTACCTGGTTTTGTGTTGTCTGCCATACGAGGGAAATGAGTCGGTGGGCGCATTCAAAAACTGTGGCCAGCCTGTTATGCAAAACAATTTTTTTGAATCCCCACTGCAGGTTTTTGAGCGACGGGTTCACTCCTAAAAGTGAGTCGTAAACGTACGCGCAAGCATTTGAGCATCATTTACAGGAATATTATAGAACTCACTTTGTTTTAGTTTCAAACATCAGATGAAAGACAGAGGGAGTATAATGATAAATACATTGCATAGGTCAGCATAGTGGGTGTAAATTTGAGAAGACAGAAGAGAAATGTTCACTCTCAGAATAAGAACAGACCATTCCCCAGTCAGTGGCGAGGACAGGAACTAGCAAGCCCACAAACCAATCGGCCGTTGTCACTTGACTGGGATAGGTCTGGAGAGTGTGAGGAAAGTGTAACATAAATTTGACATGGTGGTCAGACATAGATGAGCGCGCACAGACAACATGGTGATTCTCACGATGAGCTAAGCTTTTGAGCGCTGGGAAAAATGTTCAATGTGATCCAAGCAATTGGTTCGGCCCTTGCCGCTATCAAATAGCGCTCACACACCAAGTTTAGTATAATTTTCGTAGAGTAGAAATTTCGGTAGATAATTAATAAATTATCACACGACTCATTCTAGTTGAAAAGGAGAGCGAAACAATAAGTTTTGATTGGACTGAAAAATTAGTAGGAACTATTTGAATCAGCACTAAAAGCTACTGAACAGAAAGACTGGTCAATACATGACATTTTATGGCAGATGAAAATGTGGATGAAATCTCTGGTAACGGGAGCACTATCGACTTGAATGAAGTATCTGCTTTCGATATAGCTGGAATCTGGACCCAATTATGTGCTTCCAACCAGCCGGAAACGCAGCCCCGAACACCACACTTCATCTTAAATCCCAGACGACACGAAACCCCACCCGAAAGCAGGTATTTCGCGGCAGCAGAAAGAACACTGCTGCGTCAAGATCCTGACGTAGCAGCTTCAGTGACGTAGCAGCATCCTGGATGCAGCGGCTTCCAGATTACGATGGGAAACTACGGACCCTCGGAATGTGAAACAAACTGGGTGCGGACAGCGGAAAGATTACGACCAGGTTTCTTCGGCGTCGACGAAACTGCGAGTGTGCGAGGTAAGATGGATGTTGTTGACAGGGAAAGAAGTCGTCAAGGCGCGCGCGCGCAAGGCAAGGATAACAAAAGTCAATGTAGTGCTTCTAATCTGCTACGTTGTAGTCGACACAAGAGTAGTGCAGTAGAGGATAATGGGCACAATTCTAGTACAGAAAATCCAGTCGAGCGATCCCTCAAAAACGAATTTTTCCACATGCACGGTTCCACCTAGTGATATGAATGAGCTCATAGTGATCATACATATCGCTTTAAAACTCACATCCGCAACGAAATCGAGGACGTAGATCACAGTGACTCTCCAGTAAAACGTGAACGAGTGATTCTGCGGCAAGTTAATGACATAAAAAATAGAAAAAGATCTTACTGACCAGTTCTGTGAGCAAATGGTGTCCAAAACGCCCATAGCCATACTTTTGGCGTATACTGGCATTTACGGTCCCATTCCCTGATCCTTCGAGCCAGATTATTCGTCCGTCCTACTTTGTAAACTCCTCCACCCTCCCAGAAAACATAAATCCATCCGGGTTCATCAGCATGACTTATAGGCCTCAGTAAAAGCCTATACCACGTCTCTATTAGATGACATTGAGGACAACGGGCGTTGAGTGAAGACATGAGTAGGAATGAAGAAGCTGCAGGGAAGTGTGTAGCTGGGTGCAGATTCTGCAAGATCAAGCTTTGAGGGCGCGAGAACAACGCTGACGGAGAAGTGTGACACGATGGCCAATACGCACAAACGACTTTCAGAAAAGCCAGCTACACACACTCGAGAGCTCGATCAGTGACACCGTATTGAAAACGTATGCGACGCATCAGCGGGTGGAGGATGGTGAAGGAACTGAGAATTGGGAGTGCGACAGCATGAACAGAGCATAGTTTAACGTCATTGCGGACGAGTGAACCGGCTATGGATGATTTTCAGTACAAGTTAGCTTTTATCAGGATCCAAACAGAAGAATAAACGATGAACTAAATTGTATTTGCAAACTTTTCTTTACAGAAGTTTCTCGGTTACTACTGCCCAATTCCATTTAAGCCCTCGACATGTTAACTAGAACCGATCGTCCATGAGAGTAATCATAACGAGCGGCATGAGCAATGACATCGTCCAGATCAATGACATCGACTTGGGCATTTAGCGAGGTGGAATACGACTTCGCCAGGAGGTGTGGGTACCGAAGAAAAGGATCATACAGTGCCTTCGATATTGGATTATAACGTTGCACATGGAGGCGAACGTCAGTATTTTTACCGTCTGGAGTATGAATGTTCTCAATACGTTGAACTTGGCCAGCTACAGGGGGTTCACTGGCTGATGGGCGATAAATGATGTTGGCATTTCCAGCATGGGTATCAGATGGAGAAAGGTTAACGCCGTTGTGCTTGACATAGGCCCTATGTGGTCCTTTTTGCTCGACAAATTCGTTAGAAGAGCTAGGCGCATTAGCTGGGACAAAACACTTGTCGAACAGGATCTTCAATTGACGGATAGCTTCGGGACAATCTCGACGCCGAAGCCAACGGCGGAGATTTGCTGTTCGAGCAACTGTCCTCACGATTGTAGATTCCATCTCGCCTAAAAAGCGTCCAGTCCATGAATACACTTTTTGAAATGAAAGATAAATTCTAAAAACCTACCACCTATGTGATCGCTAGTGTTGATTTTTTGCAAAGCCCCAATCAACCGTTCAAAGGGGAAACACCACCATGAGACGACAGGCCCGAAGAGCAAGAGAAAATCATAGACATGTCCAGCAGCGTGGATGTTTGGTCGAGGTACACCTTGACGCGTGTGTGGATAGAGAGTTCGCAGGTCATTTACCCACGAATCAATGTATTTTCAGTAAGCGTCGGTGCGTGAAGCAGTCATAGTGTAGCGACACACGATAACTGTGGCCTGGAAAAGCGCCATCGTATGCTCCAGAGCTTTGAACAGATAGCCGGAGTCAGATTCATCGTTGGAAGGAGCAAGGCCATCGTCGTCACCCCACAGAGTGATGAGAGCGATTGGGAGGTACAGGACGCTCAGTGTTCGCCATTCATCTGCTTTGATGGAACCGGCTTTTGGCTCTCCAAAATTCTTCGGGACGGAATTGAGCCACGATGGCGTTACCGTCTCTCGGATTACTTTCTGGATGTGAGTAAGGGTTTCAGGTGTTCCCGTGTTAATTATGTAGGCATCGGAGCTAAGGGGTTGTTTGAGCCTCTGCAAAAGAGCGTTTAAAATAAGAAGACAGTAATATCAGGTGCACTCACCCAGTCTAATAACAAGGCGACAAAATGATTTTTCCGAGTTGCAGTATGGGGTAATGTCGAGTTTTCAGAATTATTCTTCTTTGATTTTCGTTTGACACGATCGACATAGAGGGAGGAGATGAGTTGATCAACATTGGATAGAGACACGGTTAGCTCCAGGGAATGAACTACGTATTTCAAAGCCCCTTGAGTGCTCTGATTATCGAGACGGGTCCACATTCTATCTAGCGTGATGGCATTTGATCCAGCAAGTGCGAGACAAAGAGTCTGTTGGATTTTGGCAACCGTCAGTATGTGCTTGTCCTGTATCCTGAGTTCTGTAGGGACAGTCTCGTGGTCGTAGGGAATCCAAGGCCACTCAAACGCATATCTGAAGCCCTCGGCGTTGAGTTTCGGAGCTGACGCATCCAGACGCAAGACGTGACGGCAGTGATAATGAACAAGGCCTTCAAGAATGCAATGCATCGTGTCTATGACGAGCATCCTGGTGGGATTCCAATAGTCGAGAAGCCAGAGAGAGGACCATCGAACGCCGTGTGTTTCAAAAATAACTTTTCGCTCAACAAGAGTCTGCGCATTCTTATAAGCCCAGGCCTGCAGACGAAGCTCTTCAACATCTCTCGGAACCCATTGGTTATGATCCGTGCAAAACATCTGGTGCCTTCCACGGATTGTGCAGACGCTACAGATGAAAGCTGACATGGGACCCTGAAGACCAGCAACTTTGCGAGCTGCAGGAAGATCGTTTACGGAGAGAAGGATACCGGCCTCGACTACAGCACCTGAGTCGGAATCAGCTGTACGAGAAACTTTAAAGCCTGGGCACCATGCCCTGACAAACTGCTCAATCACCCGTCGGACATAATGGTCGATTTCGTCGGCAGTTGGTTCGTTTGGGCCAGGGATGATTGTCGAATACAGGTACTCTGGGAGATATCGGATGGTAGAATCAAGTCCAAGATTGGCGCAAGAAATTACTCCAATAGAGTCATGGGCGCCTCGCTGTGTGACACGGTTGGGATTGAAAAAATCCACATGGATGGAGAAAGCTAGACGGATTTTGTTGCCTCGATCCACGAAAAGCTTCCCGTCGGGTCCATTGAAGTCTCTGATAAAATGAGCTTCGAAGACGTCGTTTACGCCGGTCTGAGCTTGCCCTGTCTGGATGGCGTCTAATGCATTGTCAGTAGCATTTTTGGACTGTTCTACGTAGACAGGATCGGACAGACAGCGCGCTAGATAGTCGGGAAGGGAAGGAACAAGGAAAGGCTTGACAGGTTGGACGGTACCATCGCGACGACTCTTCAGAAGCCGAGCACCGCACCTAGCAGTACCATTCTCCCCAACGAGATTATTATCGCAAGTCTCAGGATAGTTATAAAAGATTTTCTTCCCCTTCAGAGGATGTGCTTTGTTGGTGTAGCTACACTCGGGGCATGTGGCATAGAGATCAAAATGACCGTCAACATCGAGTTTTTTGAATGCATCAGGAAGATTCTTGGGCATGTCAGCGATAATCTCGTTCTGTGAGGGCGAAAATTCGTGCGGCAGAGTGCTCCCCTTTGAGTGAGAGGAGGCAGACATCCCAAGCCGAGCAACTAAGACGGCAACTCCCATAAGAAAATTGCAGTCTAGGAGGGAAAGCCCGATGACCACATTGCAGATAACTGCAAGGAGAACGAGGACCTGGTTCAATTGGTCCATTTGGGATATGTGAGTGCTAAAGAGATGGTCTAGTGACCGTTAGCTGTGATACAGTATACATGGTACATGGATCTTACTGGCATCTATCTCTATAGGTTGCTCAGGGATAAGTGGCACGTACAACGCGCAGACCGTGGCATGCAACGTTTTCAAACGCTCTCGTAAACGATCCCGCCTGTCCTTCAGAGTGATGTTTTTCTGGCTCGTTGCGGACGCTGAACCCATGGCCCTCTTCTGGTTGTAGTTCCTATACTTCGACCTTTCCTCAAAAGTTTCGATGAGGATAAGTCCCTCCTGTAGCCATTTCGAGGTCTTGTCTAGAGTGCTATACTGGAAGTCTCTCGACTGCGCAACAAAGCTTTCGTGGAGTACTGCGGCATGAGTGTCAAACTCTCTTGCCAAATTCTCGAGGGTGTCCACTTCCCGCTGCTCGACTCTTCCGTTCGGACGATTGGTCGGGGATGGCGTACGCGATTTAGTTGCCCTAGGGACGGATTGACGTGCAAACTGGCGACTGAGTCGAAAAGCAGGAAGAGATGAAGGTTTTTTCGACTGAGAAACAGCTGCCAAGCCCTGCATGGCAGAGTTGAGGTCCACATGGACTGAGCCAGGTATAGAGGCACCTTGGCGTTCGTAAAACTCGGCCGCGGGGGTGAACAGTTTGCTGTGGTTCAAAGTATCTATGGGATCAGCCGTTAACGTAGCCACAGTGATCATCGTTTCGAGTGCTTCTAGAGAAGCTGGGAAAAGGTTCTACTCATATCGTGAGACATATTTTACGTTCTGGAATTCATTCAACCAACCTGATCATTTGACGGAGGAGAATCGAGCAAAAAAGAACCAGGCATATCGACTTCTTCCAGACGCAGCGCGGAGAAATCGACCGCGAGACCAGAAACCGATGGGGGAGCAGTCTCCTCAAGTAGGTTCGCAGCCATCTGAGATACTGGGGATCCGCGTTCGCTGCCTTTCGCCGGTGTCTACAGGAAATTTGGAAAATGCGGACAAAAATATAAAGTCAGACGCACCGTAGTACCAGATTGTGGTTGATCAGTCTGGCGGAGAGTTAGCATGTTGCGGAGGGAGGAGAGCATGAACATCTTGTTTTGAGTTCTGGACGCTCTGGATGCGTTAATTTGTATGCGGATAGAGAGAAAAATACAAAGACGCGAACTTACAATGGTATATCCAAATCGGGTAAAGTTCCCCGCGGGATCTTTGACGCACTTTGCAGCCATAGGAACAGGTAGCGCTCGTAGCGACGGGTGGAGACAACAACAATAAAATGGCTCCTTGTAGTTTAAGGTCATTCCGGACCATCGTTGTCTCTTTCGGGGGGCATTGTTTTCAAAAAGACATCAATTTGATTATCCATAGCAGCTCTACTATCTACATATTACTGCCGATACGAGATATACCGAAAAATACAAGCTCTGTAATGTAAACGTACAATTCTACGAGTCCATTATACTTTGCTAGCGCTACAACTGACCATCACGTCTAACCAGTACTCCCGAATAGGAGAGATCTTCTCTTAGTGGCTGCAGGAGTTGCGTTGCGTAATTGCGTTCCTCCGAGGTCTCCTTCACATACTCGACGTCGTTGGGATGCACTTCGGGAAAGTCCCAACCTTTAGTCTCCCGAGGGCCGGAGCGATCAACCGTTATGAGCATGAGCATGTGGTTGTCCTCCGTCTTCTCCTGGTTGTAGAAATGATGAATTCGTCGAACAAGTTTTCCAATGAACTCAGGATGATTTTTAGTTACAACCATCAAGCCTTTCTCCCTTGCAGGCAAAGGTCGGCGACGGAACGATACTATGCTATCATATGGAACTTCAATCGTTTTGTTGCGAGAGCGTCGGTGTAGGACAGTAATCCCATTGATACCGACCACAGACTCCACGTAGATCCCATCAGCTTTATTGGACGTATCAAGTTCTCCACCCTTGATATCAACCTTGATTGGAATTCCGACAAGCTTCGGGTGAAGTATCCAATGGGCCAGTGGCGAAGGCACGGGTGAAGGACGGGAAGGCCGTGATGGAGAGGGGGAAGCTGGTGTCCGTGGAACCGGGGGATGAATGTTGAGAACTGGTGTTTCGTAGCCCGGTGTATGGTAACCTGGTGTATTGTAGGTCCCGCCAGCAGGTGATGAAGCAGGGCCAGGCGTTGGGCAGCTCGGAGACCAGACTCCAGTGAAGATGGTCGCTCTTTCAGAGGCATTGGAAAAGGGAGTGGATGAGCCGGCGCCAGTGTCAGCCTGAGGCATAAGGACGGAAGCGGAGGAAAAGTTATTCAACTTGTTTTCGTAGTTTTGATTCGGCATATAAAACGACTGTCGGGCAGTAGGCATGAATACATCACAGAGACGATACCCTGTTCTTAATGAAAAAAAAGTGAGTACAAATGAATGTCTGTGGTACAACAAGAAAAACACATACTTGTGATATTTGAGCATGTCGTAGTCGACTTTAACCACTTTGCTCGCTGGGTTTGGCGTGAAAACGTAACGTTCGACTGTTATATCAAGGCCACTCTTCTTTGAGGGATATTTCGGATTAATTTGGTAGCGATTGACGTCCTTGACAGCCCCATGCTGTCCTTTATACTCCCCCTGGACAAAATCCACCAACATTCCAACCCAAGGAACGGGACCCGTTCGCATCAACTCAAGCGAGGAACTGAAGCTGTACTCTAGCACTTCGTTTCCCTCAAGCGGACGAAATGTCATAAGCGGTAGGTTTGATCTATAAGAATATTAATTTAGAGTGAACAGATGCAGATCGAGACTTACTGTTTTTCTCGAACAGCAGAGTGGTCTATTTCGATTGAACATTGATAACGAGCCACCCAGAAAGAAATTAGCAGAGCGCCTCTGAAGTCGACTCGGACGTTCTTGATGAAACCACTACAGCCAACGAATCGCCCAGATTGAATGACGACCTCAACATCTCTCCACGGTACTTCAACGTTGAACTGCTGTTGATGAGGTTTAAGAGGCTGATGGTCAGCTAATAGTCTGTGTGTGCTGAACGTATTGTTAGAAAGAAAATACTAATAAAATTTTTCAAAAAACTTTACGCTAGCTCCCTAACCGCACGATAACCCACAATGCATTCAAGACCGTTCGTCAGTCGTACAGTAATTAAGAGAGATCGAGCGGAGCTGATCCGGACGTCCTTCACAATGCCTATCGAGCCAGTGAAAGGTCCAGATTGAATTTTCACTTCCACATCTACCCAGGGAACTTCGGTGTTCGAGAAATCAGGTGTCGTAAGCTTGACAGAATTGACATGGACTCGGAAAATCCTATGGGTAGGGCATGAGAGAGATAGGCAAGTCAGAATGAACGCTAGCTCACCAAACCATTGGTACGGGAACCGGCGCATATACCAAGAAGAGCATCGGTTTTGGCGACAACAAAACCTTTTTTTCCAGCGTGGACTCCGGCGAGGACCTCAATGAATTCTCCCAGGATGATATTTTTCTGTAGATCCCGAATAGAGACAAGTTGGCTGCCTTCCTCCTCTACATCTACCTCACACTGGGGTAGCAATGTGTTGTAGTTTTCTGTTAGTGAAACAATGGTTCCGAACTTTGCACCAGTTGGCGAGTAGACGATGATGTGATCTCCAGTTTCGAAACGCCAGAAAGACGGTACAGGCATTGAAGACATTTCGATTAGTGCATTTTCATTAGCCGCCTTCTCCTTCGATTCCATGAAGAGATGACAGATAGCAGCAGGGATTTCACGAGCAGGAGATAATGTGAGTTTATTGTAGGTTTTGAGCTGAAGGCCATATTCGAAGCGCCAGGATTTATAAGAGTAAACATGTTTCTCTCGACAAAAAAGCTGATCCTGTATGCAGCGAGATGGATTGAAAAGTTGGGGAGACGGACGAGAAGGTAGACGCTTGCGTTTGGAAGAGCTGGATGTTGGAGGCCATCTTCATTGGAAAATTCAAGTCGCGGCACCACCAGAACCTTAACGCCCGTAGTAGAGTCATCGTAGCGGTAATCGTCGACAACCAGACCCACATCTCCTCGGTAGAGGCCCCGCTTGATCTGAATCCACTGCCCACGAGCGAATACCTGGTTATCGAGGTCCGGGATTGTTAAGCAACGCTGTAGATCCCTTTCGGGTACGACAACCAATGTCGACATTCTGATGTCCGAAAAACCCCTGAGGACCTCTCGAAGCGAACTTATCCCAACCTTCGAGAATTGGGCTTCCAGATAGATGTAACCAACGTCGCGAGGATTGAAAAAATACAGCACGTAGTTCGTCTGACAATGTTTCATGTTTTAACATCAGTTCGTATAATATAAAGTACTCTTGGCTTGGCTGAATCGTTCAGAAATGAGATTGAAATTGAAAATGCTTCCCTGGAGTCAAAAAGAAACGTACAGTACACTTAACCCGCCATAGGGCCCAATCCTGTCCACGCAGCCAGAGCCATCCGCGACGATCGAGTTCATCAACCTGTAGGTCATCCGCAACTGGCTCTTTGGGGTCATTCAGATACTTGTCCTCGATTCGTCCAACTAGAGTTCCCAGCCTATTGGGACGAGTCGACGCTGAGAAGTCGACTGGAGCTTCGGAAAAGCCAGGAGCCGATGTGGAGGAGGACCTTGGTTTATCTTGGAGAGTGTCGTCGATGAAAATCGCTGAACCGCGGTAGAAGTCAGTAGTTACAATAAAATTGAGCTATAATAACATACCGACTCGTCCCCCATCCTCAGCATCACTGAGATCCTCGTCATCGCTGCCTACTTGTGCTTCAAGGTCGATAAACTACAATCTTGGTCAATACTTTGCATGTCGACCAGCATGCGTTCTTCATACCTGGTTTTTTATCTTCCAACGTCCTGACATGGCTTTTAGCTCTTATTTTGAGCTTTGTATGCTTAATTCTTACTTAAAGTGTTTCTTAATACATTATTAACGTACGGACAGTAACTTAGACGATTATTTCCAAATCATATTTTACCTGAGATCGTGTACTTGGTGGTTGTGACCGTCGTAGGGTATAACGACCTCAGACAGGTGGAAGTTGTAAGTCAAGCGGCGAGAAGTTGTTCACGTGCAAGACGCTGCGTGATGCAGCATCCAAGCGCCCAAATTCTAGCTGGAAAAGGAAGTCTGTTCCCGTCCCCAAACTTTAACGCCCAGAGCAGGTGGAAGTTGTAAGTCAAGCGGCGAGAAGTTGTTCACGTGCAAGACGCTGCGTGATGCAGCATCCAGCGCCCAAATTCTAGCTGGAAAAAGGAAGTCTGTTCCCGTCCCCAAACTCTCTGGCGTTAAAGTTTGGGGGACGGGAACAGACTTCCTTTTCCAGCTAGAATTTGGGCGCTTGGATGCTGCATCACGCAGCGTCTTGCACGTGAACAACTTCTCGCCGCTTGATAAGATATTGCTAGCTATGAGTATCAGGATATATGATATAAGATACCTTTGGTTTGGCTGGGGCTTTGCCCCGCGTGGGTGGGTAACTCCACCACGTGGGTAAGCCTGGAACGTCGGTTAGACGCTAGATATGTAGGGAGGGAGGGAGGATAATAAACTATTTGTAGGGCTGTTGATATTCTCAAAGGCCGTGAGAGTTCGGGGAAGGAATTGTATGGGCGCCAATATTATTAGCGCCAGCCGAACTCTCATCGCATGCTTATCTTATCCTTTGGTAAGCTAGCTCAGCTGGCTTACCTCGGAATAAGATATTGCTAGCTATGAGTATCAGGATATATGATATAAGATACCTTTGGTTTGGCTGGGGCTTTGCCCCGCGTTTCCCACCCGTGATGCCGGTGCCCGGACGCCCAGATAGAGCGGAGCTCCCCAAACGAGGGCACAAGGCAGCAAAGCGGGTGGTGCTCGGGACCCACACCGAGCGACGCGTATTCATGGCTATGTTATTAGGTACTAGGTACAGTAGGTAAATGTACTGAGTGGTCTGTCAAATTTATATGTCGAACTCGTGGATATCAATATCACTGATGCATGCGTCAATTACCGAGTCTGATATTCTGTTAATCTTTTGGAAATCCGTAAGGGACGTTTTTAATCGCTCAATCTGTTGTGGAGTATACGCTTTGAATACGTGAGTGGGAATAATGTCCTGGAAACGCCGCCAATAAATAAGGAATGCGAGTGAGGTCCAGCCACCAATAGCTGCGACTACCTCAGGGGAAACGCCAGCGATCAAAAGTTCTACAGCTCCGCCGATACGGAAACTGTGCCCATTGACATTGACGAGTCCCTTCGCCTTCCATATACGGTCGCAAAATACGAGGAAAGTTGGTTTGACCATGTGTTGGGGTCTGCCGTGTTCATCAAAATAGCCGAAGAGAGAAAAGTCGTTGGGGAGGTTCTTGTTGCGTTCTAGATGGAGTGTAAAAGCGCGATATGGGCAGATCGTCGAGAGGGTTGAGTTTTGTGCAGTCCCAACGACTAATGCTCCGTCTTCTTTAGTGGTTTTAGTCCATGGTATCCGGAATGAGATTGATTTGGGCGTATTATCGGCATGGAAAGTGGGTGTGATCAATGTGTTGTGTGAAACGTGATATTTTGGGTTGAACTTGTTGGTTGAGGGTATCGTGAGTTCACCAAGGCGTCGGCAACCCCAGAATGCCATACATGCTACTGCCCAGATTGCGCAGTGGAATGAGGTTGAGAGATCGAGCTCGAAGTACAGAGCTAGCATATGTGCAAGGGTAATAGGATTACGGGTTGGTCTTCTATGATGAGTTCCGCAACTTTAGCTCCACGACGTACTAGGCGAATTTGTCGCGAATCAGCTGGCCATGGGGCTTTATGGAAATCGTGCCAGAGGCGTAAACCTGATAGCCAGTTTTTGACACAGGATCCCGATACCTTTCCAAGAGCATCACCTACAAATCCTGAGATAAGTCGCTCCTCCGCTGGCATTCGTTTGGATTCCGGGACACAATACTGATCACAAAACTGGTTGAATCGCAGAATACCGGCCCCATATGATGATAGAGTGTTGTCGGCGAGCGCTGTAATCATAGCTAATTCACTCTTCTGGACAATATCTGGATGGTATTCCTGGGCGTCGTTGGATCGGGATGCGGTTGCAAAAGGTGTCGTCCATGCATGGATTCGCTCTGAGGCTCGAACGTTAGGTCGGAGATGGGAGCGTTTGATCTCGTTACCTTTTTTTGCCTTTCGAGTTGTGATGGAGTAGGGTAGATGTGGTGGGTCGGAGGGTTTTGTTTGTGATAGTATCATAGTTGGTCTCGTGGTAAGAGATTGGGGTAATGCCCGTTTCTCATTATGGGTTTTGGCAAGAATTCGGTCGCGCGTACATTGGGAGGATATTGATAATCTGGGCGTAATGGTATGTGATGACGTTAGCTTTGATGCGAGTATTCGGTTACGGGTGGTAGTTATTGGGAAAGCTCTTTGAATATTGAGCGTGCGCGGGGCGCCCATATTCGCGCCGGAAAAGTCCAGCGCATGTGGTGGTTGGTTACCGTTTAACATATTCAATTGCACAGTGGAGCTCGTCAGGGAGCTCGGATAGTGGGGGAAGCTGTTTGTCCCGAGTCCCAAATATCCCGCGCGATATTGGATCTGCTGGGTTCAGCTTAGATTCGACATAAATTATGTCTGGTTGTATGAAACGAGAAGCGAGAATTGCGTAAGTGCGGCGTACGGATAGGTTTATATGATTATTGGAGCTACGGGCTTTCCGGATAGCTCCAATCGTACCTTTGTTATCGGAATGCATTCGTAGGAAGATATCGTGGGTTCCCCAGGAGTCTAGGTAACATACGAGGAGCTCTAGTGCGATTGTTTCTAACCAGCAGATGCCTTTGCCAGGGGTTTTCCAGTCCGGCTTAAGACGAAATGCTGCCATCTCCCGCCAGCTATGATCCCAATACCCCAGTCCGTCGATGCGTCAACATAGAGGCCGAAGTCCTGCAGGTCACCTAACGGTTTTAGTTGTCGGTATTCAGATGGGTTCTCGAGGCGTTCAATCCACCATTTGACTGATGAGATGACGCTGGTGGTAGGAAATTTTCCGGTGTTCTCCTCGTGTCCTCGATATGAAGTTGTGAAATTTGACAGCGGTGGAAGGTAAGATTTGCCATCTGGGTAGACAAAGGTGATGTGGCATAAGGTGCCATGTATCGATTCTATAGTCACGAGGGGAACCCTACGCGATCGGTATATGGAGATAAATTCATTGAGTCGGTGAAGGTATTTGAGGCGTTTCTCCTCTGGTAGACTGACCCGTTTAAGTGGAATGTTCCACAGGAACCCGATATAAGTGGTGATGTCAACAAAGCAAGGGTCACCCTTCTCGGGGTGCCAGGGAACCTGTAAATGTTGGATGATTTCGAGCATTGACTTCTTATCATATTGGTAGGTGCCGTTAGAGTCTGGGGTACGGAAAACTTGTAGATCGTCCTCAATTTTGGCGATCGGTCCAACCTTCCTAGCCAACCAGATATCCCTGACCGCTTCTGAGACCATACATGCGTTACTGCTTGCCGGAGATGTGCCAAAGCAGAAACAGTGGTCGATCCAGAAATTATTGCTAGGGTCTTGGAAAACAAAATATGGTTTGTATTCTGGTCGGATCGGGATGGTGCGATGGAATTTGGAGATATCAATGCTACAAGCTTGAGTCCCATCCGGTGCATGGGTTATCTGTTTGATGATGATTAGATGGTGACAAATGCGATAGGATATGGGTAGGGTATGGTCCCATCTTATATGATATGAATATATGGTTTGGGTGCAATTGCACGATAGGTATAACCGCATGTACGGTGGTATGGGTGCGATTGCACAACAGGTATAGTCGCATGTGCGTGCGGGATATGGCCGCATAGGTATGACCGCATGTACGGCAGGTGCGATTGCACGATAGGATATAATATGGTGCAGGTGCATGGGAAATACAACGGAAATGGAAAGGGGACTTACCAGTTCTGCAACTATAGTTGCACTGTCAAAAGTTGTAGGAAACAGCTCTTTCTCTACGTGGGAGTTCACTGAGGGTACTCGGTTTCCTAAGGAGTCTTTACCGTCCTTCGACATGTGTCGGCAAACTCGAAATTTCGGTGGTTTGTCTGGGCCTTGCGTTTGTTCGTGAACTATCATAGGCGAGGAAAATATGTACCCTCCAAGGATTCGTTCCACCTCCATCTGCGAGAAAGGGCCCGAGACCCGTTTGGCCTTGCTCTCCGTGTGGATATAGTCCCAGACTACCTCAGGGTGTTTATTGACGGTTGAGTGATTTTTTATAATAATTGATTCCGTGAGCTTCGGCATGTTGCCCAAAGGGAATCCGCGTCTAAGGTTTGAAATGAGGAAAGGGTATCGATTTGATAAACCGAGCGATGCGAGATCTGATTCAAAGGCGTCTGCATTGTATGGGGTGACTATTCGGTTCTGGATTTCGAGTAATTGGGATGGAATATTCGATGTAGGTTCGGGTCGATTAGCAAATGGGAAGCAGTGGAAAGCAAGAGGCGGGCGGTGTGATAAATCCTGGAAAGGATTACCTCGCCTTGCAGGTGTTGTCAGGCCTGAGGGCGGCATGTTTACCGCCGCATAGGCTACAGATCCTTGTAGCGGCGGAGCAGTCTCGATGGGGCAGTATCCTGAGATGTTGTATAGTACGCAGATTTTGGTTCCATTAGGTCCAAATACGTTTCCGTCGTGGTTGCGGGTGATGAAATGGAGAGGTCCATGTTCAGGGAGGTGGTCACTAGTTTGTGACCCGATTTCCCACAACCAATGCAGCGCGGGGTGGATTTTTCCCGACTGCTCTGCGGAAAGGGTGGGAGGATGAGGAGGGGTAGGGTTGGAAACGAGGCTGTTTAAATTGTGTTTGGCGATTTTTTGCTATTCAGATGTCTCCCGGTCCTTCTTCCTTTCTTCGGCTCGACGTCGGTCACCTTCTGCTAGCATACGAGCGTTATTGTATTCTAGGTCGTCGAAGTCCACATTCTTGTCATAGTGCTCCTTCCGAAGTCGGATTTCTTGTTCGAGCCAGAAGGGAAATGAGACGCTAGCATCTTTCCGGTCAAAGAATGCGTAGTGCTGAGCGAGGAAAACGGGTCGCGCAGCTTCTTCAGAGCCATATAGTTTGATTTCGAACTCCAAATGGTTGTCGGCAGCCTCTCGCCAGGCAATATAGTCGAGGTCTTCGTCCCTAGTCGGGCCTGCGTCCTCTGCGGCATTCATCTTCTTGACCATGTCTTCGGTGTCCAAAACATTCGGTTTTTCTGGGATATATGTGATCTTGACGCGCTTGAAAGAGGTCAGATTAGAATTAATCCAATCAAGGTTCCTATGTGTAAAGAAAGCAAGTGGGATGCGAAATTTGTGGTAAGCAAGTTGGACGAGGTCGTCAGGGAAAGTAGCCGTCCGTTTGGAGAATATATCGCGTTTTGCGAGGATAATATCGGGCAAAGTCTTGACAGTCTGTTTTCGTTGGATACCTGCTCTGTCTTATTACTCGCTATCTTGTTTTCTATCCACTTGAGCATAACGGCGGGTATAAAAGGGCGGAAATTATTGAGGATAGACGGTACCTCGCATAGCTGTTCTAAGCCTTCGTCCTGGATGGTCAGGTACGATTCTACTTCGGAAACGTCATCTCTGCCGTCCATTTGTCGGATCCTTCTGTCGGAATTTCTCTCTGCCGTCTTGTGATTCCACTTCAGCCTCGTCTGCCAGCTCATTTTGGCGATAACCGGGAGTCTGGCTGCTGTATGCGTTCGTCTTTCGCGATCGGGGTTTTCAAACGATGGTTCCGCGTCGTATAAAAGTGCCATTGAAAGATAGATAATAAACTATTTGTAGGGCTGTTGATATTCTCAAAGGCGGTGAGAGTTCGGGGAAGGCCAAATCATATTTTACCTGAGATCGTGTACTTGGTGGTTGTTGACCGTCGTAGGGTATAACGACCTCAGACAGGTGGAAGTTGTAAGTCAAGCGGCGAGAAGTTGTTCACGTGCAAGACGCTGCGTGATGCAGCATCCAAGCGCCCAAATTCTAGCTGGAAAAGGAAGTCTGTTCCCGTCCCCAAACTTTAACGCCCAGAGCAGGTGGAAGTTGTAAGTCAAGCGGCGAGAAGTTGTTCACGTGCAAGACGCTGCGTGATGCAGCATCCAAGCGCCCAATTCTAGCTGGAAAAGGAAGTCTGTTCCCGTCCCCAAACTCTCTGGGCGTTAAAGTTTGGGGACGGGAACAGACTTCCTTTTCCAGCTAGAATTTGGGCGCTTGGATGCTGCATCACGCAGCGTCTTGCACGTGAACAACTTCTCGCCGCTTGACTTACAACTTCCACCTGTCTGAGGTCGTTATACCCTACGACGGTCAACAACCACCAAGTACACGATTTCAGGTAAGATTAT